>JAAGNO010019091.1:0-18541 GCA_033439905.1 Ceryle rudis
GGAGGAGGGGGGCGGTTGTCGGCGTGGTGGGTGGGGGTCGGGCTGTGTGGGGGGGGGGGGGGGGGGTGGGGGGGGGGGGCGGGGGGTCTCCTTGTCACCGTGCGCGGCCGCGAACTGCCCTTCTCGATCCGATACGTCCCTGTGGCTTGGGAAGCTGCGTCATCTCCAGGTGAGAGGGCAGGGCGTTACTCTGAGGCTCGACGCAAAGTTATCCCTGGGTTGAGCTGGCAGGGAACAATCGAGCCCGCAGCAGCGTCCAAAAACCCCTGGGGAGTGGGAGTCCCCGCTCTTGTCAGCCTCCGGTAACAAGAGGTGAGATTTGGTCGAGCAGAAGCGCTCTTGCTGCAGCGAGTAACGCCTTACCCGGAGGGCAGGTACCTGGCCTTGAGCGCTTCCGGGGAGGGGGCGTCCACACCTTATCTAGGCAAGTCCTTCCAGTGTCTCCCCGCCCTCAGAGTAAAGAATTTCTGCCTGATAGCTAATCTAAATCTATCCTCTTTCAGTTGGAAACTATTACCCGTCAGCCTATCGCTATGCTCCCCGATAAAGAGTCTCCCTCCCTCCCTAATAGGACCCCTTGACGCACCCGCCCACTGACACCTTCGGGCCTCGGATCAGATCTGGTAACCTCGGTAGCTTCTCACCATCACAGCAGCTAACCTCGACCCAAATCCGTAGCGCCTGCTCCTCGGCCGTGCCGTGCTCGGCTCCGCCAAGACTATCTCTGTTGGAATGGCCTTTGCAAACGAGCGCTTGCGCTGGATGCGTTTCCAGAGAGCCGAACGCAGCGAGCATCGAAAACTTTAATGTTCTCGGAGAGATCCGAGCGCTGCGCAGATTTTCACGTAAAACGTGGATTTTCACGTAAAAAACATTTTTATTGTACGTTTTCTCCAGAGTTCCTTGTGAAAGTTCCCCATTATCAAGGGCGGGGGGGACGATGACACCAAAAAAAGACCCCAAGAAACAGGCAAGCTTATGCATCAGTAGCGAAACACACCCTTCGCAGGGCGGCTGCGAACTGTCCTCACAAACCCGACCGCGGTCCTAGCGTTTCGGCTTTGCGACGACAGAAGCAACCGTACTGTTTGAAAAGCGCTGCGCTAAAGAAGAAAACAGCAAGAGGACAAGGTGGCCACGGATATAAAATAAATTAAAAGCATCTGTAGAAGTTTATTTCCATATACAAAATTTTTTTTTCTTTTTTGAGAGTAATTTCATTTATTTTTAATATGAGCCTGTACAAAGTCTGTACAAAGATTAAAGTTTCGACAGAAATAATTTTAAAAGGCTGTTTTTACAAAGCAAAATGGGTCGCTAAACAAAACATCGGTCTCCTGCAAACGACCGAGCCTCTTCTCAGAGATGAGCGTGCGGTGGCCTCCTTGGTCCGCTCCTCGACGGGGACTTCCTTCCTCGCGGAAGGGCCCGTTCGAGGAGCTTTCGTAGCTCCGGGAATTCTCCCGCGCGTCTTTTGAGCCAGCCGTAAAAAGAACGGGCGCGTGCAAGATACTACGCGCTTAAATGGGAAGCGGAGCCCTTTATTGATTAACGGCATTTCGAAAAACAGAACGGGTGGGAAAAGGCCCCCGTGCCGATTTGAGATTAAAATGGTGATTAATAGCACGAGCTGGAAATTAGCTTGAGGTCATTGCTAATACCGAGGTATATACAAAAATCACTGCCCGCTCTCTTTCCTTGGAACTGCCCTTTGGAATCCATTCCATTTCCATCCTCTTTGTTTGGATCGGTTTCCTTTTTTTTTTTTCTTCTTTTTTTTTTTTGTCCAAAAGAAACGCATCAGCAGCACGAAGAAAAAGTAGATATGGTGAAATGCACCCGCCCCCCTAACAGCAACTGGTCACCTCAGCGTTCCAAAAGGGCCTCCCGAGATGTTATCTGCACGCACAGGATTCCGCTGTCATGTTAGGGTACACCTTAAGAACGACGTTTTTATTTTCGTCAAAGAATAAGATACTAAGAGATGACATTTTGTCAGGAACGCAGCAAGGCTCGGGAATCCCCGGGACGACCCCTACGGCTCTCACGATGCTCTGGATGGTGGCGTGGTTGGATGGCTTCAAGGCCTGCAAACGAAAGATACAGCGTAAATATAACCGCACCCGTGTTAGAAAGGACACGCATACTCCAGAACAGAGCTAGAACAACATCTACTCAACCGTGTTCCCTTGTCACGGCAGCTGCCTCCTAGCTAGCAGCAGGGAAAGCAAAACCGGTCCGGTTCCCGCGGCCACTGGGTGGCCACCGGGTGCGAGCATTGCTCCACCGCTTTCGGCTCGAGCGTCCCGACGGGGATAGGGCCACGGGCTCTCCGTAGGACCCGCCTTCCCGGGGAAACGCCCAGGCGGCAGACCTCGCACCAAAGCTGTACCTGGAGGTCAAGGTCGACTCTTGAATTAAGTTACGTCCGGGCTGCGATCGAGTCATAAAAGCTGTTCAACCGGGAGGGAGGCAGCCCACGTGCTAGCAAGCGGAGTCGTTAGGGGAGCAAAAGAAACGTAACGCCTAGCCCGGGAAGTTTGACCGGTAGAACGTGAACGCGCCTGGAAAAACAGAAGCGGAAAAAAAACGCGTACGGCCGAGAGAATGGACGTACTTTACGCCAGGGTGCCAACCGGTCCGGTTAGCGCTCTGGCAAGGGCGGGTCATTTCGCTCGTTCTTCTGCGCCGAATCGTTCCTCGTCCGTAGCGTACGTCGTCAGCGGTGTGGCCGAGCAGCTGAGCCCTCGAATCGCCTGTCGGCCACGGCTCACATTAAAGCGACGTTTTTCCTCAAAGGACAATGTCTGCTGGGTTTACGTTAACGTAAATAGGAACGCGCTACGTTGCGCTATCGATGACCCCCAGATTTGACCAGTGAGACAACTGTACAAAATCGGAATACGTTCATGCTCTCACAGACATAAAACCAAAAAAGACCGAGCTGTACCTCCGAACCCCCAAACTTTTCCAAATCCAAGGATCCGTACGTAAGACGGGCAGGCACAACAGATGCACGAGACGTGCTTTTTTAGACAGGGACTTATTTTTGTAAGATTGAAACTTGAAAAACGTTTTTCAGAGCTCGCCTTACCCACGGAACCCGGAATTCGCGCGGCGAGCGCTCAGTGTCGGATGCCGCCGACGAACGCACGGAACGAAATCATTCGAGCCGCACGCGCAATCGGCAGCTTTGCCACGAGACGAGAAAGGATTCGCTCGCGCCTCGGTGCGAGCGACCGTCGCGACGCCACGTGCAAAAAGCGGAGGAATAACCCCGAGATTCCGACTCGTCGTATCGTTCGCGGAGCGCGCTGGTACGTTTAGGAGCGACTGCTTCCGATGCTGCTGGCAGGACGCACGGACGTTCGACCCGCCGATAATTACAGCGACGCGGCCGATGGCCGATGCCAGCCGTGTGTCCCTCCTTTCCCGAAGGGAGACTGCCGTTCCTGGAATGCCGAAAGAGACGGATCATAATGAACTTCTTCCACATCTTACTGTTGAAACCAGTCTCACGAGAGAACCGTTGACAGACGGAATCGAAAAGGATTCACTGAGGAATGTTCAGCTCTTCTTCACGTACATATCAGATGTAATTCGAACGTATTTTTGTCGTGTCGCGAGGAGCGCGCAGGAAGGCCGAGCAACAAACGGTGCCAATCCTGCACGTTCCTCGCTTCTGTGCGTTCTCCGAGAGGCTCAGCGTTTTCCCTGGTTGGTTTGAATTCAGCAGAAACTAGGCTCCTCAGCAGTAGTGGATAGGGCTTTCAGAAATGTCTCGGATTAGCGTGCAGTTCAGATCGCCGTGTCGTTTCCGCCCACAAAAGGAAGTGAAAGGTCCGGTAACATCCAGGCTCGTTCCCTTAGTCGGCCCCAGCGTGTCGCTCTCCGCAAAAAGAACCGGGAGCCAAACGGATCTCCCCGGCCCACCGATCGGACGTCAAAAGGCAAACAAAATCCGTTGAGACCCTATTTCGCATCGACGGCAGTAACGGAATGACAAACAGGTCTCCGATATGCCGCGTTAAGGTCTCATCGGAAACCCTTCCCATCAGACATGGAATCCGTACCACTGAAATGCTAACCCGTGCAGAACCGACTGCAACTATCGCCTCAGCTGTCCGTGGGAACGGCCCGGATGCAGTCCGTCATCATCCGATGAAAGAAGAATCTCCCTTCGGTACGGGTATCGTACCGTACGAAACATCCTCCGTACCGACTCGAAGCCTGCCTGGAATATGCCGCCCTCGGCCCTTGAGGCGCACCTTCGAGGACAACCAGCTCGGGCCCAACACCGCTTCTGCCGGCGGCAGCTTAACCGTAACCGAAGCGAAATGCTAAGGCACGGGCTTCTCAGAGAACCGAAATCTTCTGCAGAGGCCTGAGCTGGCACGACGCCCTGCCCGAGGGAGGCGAGTTAGGCCGCCGCCCGCAGTCTCCTACGCAGCCCCGCACGTGGTCAGGAAAAGCAGGCAGAGATTTTCCTTTAGGAGGGGAGAAGCGGGGGAGGCCGAGAGGAGCAGCGGAAGGAAAAAAAGCCGAGCCGAGTCCAAACTGCCGGATCTGTGAATGAGTCCAGCTGTGGCTCGGGCTGCGCCTGCAAAGCCAGACGCGTCCCTGGGAGACTGGCTGCCCCGCTGAAGGTCATGAGAGATGCATTACGAGCAGGGCGAATGACGTCAGTTACGAGCTTTCGCTCCCGACCCGGGAGAGGGTCCGCACGCTCTGCGGCACGATGCAGGCCCAGCGTGCATGGGTTTGACAGCGGTCAAAGCAGTTAATTGAAATCCGGGAGAGGGGAAAGACGGAAAATTTGGAGGTGGTAAGGTGAGCGGGGACAGGAACATCTGTTCTCAATTACCCGTCAGGTTGTCAACTCAAGGAGCTCACCCTCAGCGAGGGAACATCATATACCCGCTGGCACAGATTAGTTTGTTATTGCCCGACGGCTACGGTATCGTTTCGCGAATGTGGTCTTATTAGGAGCGCCAGATAGGAAGTGTGGCTCAAGAATAACACGTGACTCTACAAGACGCTCGCTTCACCTTTTCGTACAGTTTAGCTTTTCTTCCTCTTTGGAAAACAAGGTGATCTCGTTTTTTTTTTTTTATTAAAAAAAAAAAAAAAAAGCGCACAAAAGGAACAATTCCAATTCCAACACAGACAGAAAGCGACCGATTGCTTTTGGGGAACCGGACTCGCAACGCGGTTTCGGTAACCCGCCCTCGTAACAAACGAGCTCTGCGGGACACAGCAGCGAATATTTGGCTTCGCAAGGGCTAACTGACCCTAACGCTCCGCTGCCGTAACTCCTCACGCGTCCGAGTCTAGAGGTTCACGCAGAAAGGCCGGATTAGGCCTTTTAGTAGGAATTTGTAGAAGAAAACCGGCACCCCGGTTATGGCCTCGCAGGCCTGCGCTACAGGCTCGGATCGCGGCAATCGGACTTCCTGCTTCATGTCAGAAGCGTCGTTCAGGCTGCGCGGTTTATTTGCCTACCTATCTCTCCCATTTCTATCTCGCCTTTTTTTTTCTACTACGGGCTTGTTCCGGGGCAGGGACCGCTTCTGGTAGCGCTTATGTGCCTATCCCCCGGCAGAGCAGAGGGGTGAAGAGGAGGAGGAAGACCACTCCCTTCGGGACCGCTAGACCCAATTACCGTGAGAACAGCAGCCAACTCTGCAAGTCTACTTATTTGAGAAGATGGAGCTCGGCCGTGACATCTCAGAGGCCAACGCTATACGATCTGGGGGATGGCAGCACCCAAGTTTGGCAGAAAAGAATTCGGCTTTTGGACTTATGACAAAACACCTTCGAGCCCTTCTAGAAAGCTGCTACGCAACTGCTGCTCCCCCCCACCCCGAAATACAAAGGAACTCGATGGAAATCGTCATCTGGTAGAATCGCCGATCGTCCGAAGCGTGCTCGACGCTCCGCTTTGTTTCTTCTGTAACATGGATGGTAGCCTATGGCGGATGTCGCATTTCAGAGCAAGTAATATTTGAGGTGCCGGGATCGGCCGAGCTGGAGACGCTATGTTTTTGTGCTCGTTCGAACCCATGCGCTCGAACTCTGTTGACTTACGTACTGCGTGGCGTTTTCTCCCCCAAAAAAATCAGAGCGATTCGCTTTTCTGGTCGGGATCGAGTTTTTATAGCGAAAGCCGCAACCGGAAATACCAACCCGGTCTTAAGCAGAGGGAAACAGCAGGGGCTTTTATAATTTACGTTTCCCTCAAATCGGAACGGAAGAAGTCCAGGTCCGGCGCTTTTAAAAATTCTAACCCGTCCGTCGACTTACCGGCTTGACAGAGCACGGTTCCCATCAACGATGAAGTAAAAGGCCCGATGCAAGGTATTCCAAGGGAATTACTCAATCTCTTCTTGTTCCCCTTCATTTTCTCCTCTGATCCGCAACCTGAAAGCCTACCGCTGCGGTGGGAGGTAGTCTGGTAAGCCATCTCCTCCTTCAAAGAGAGGCTCCCGCCTTCCTCGGCTTTCTTTCTCTCGGCTCCGACCCCTTCGGTACATTCCTCCACCTCTCATTCTCAAAGGGTGACTCCTTCAGATCCTTTAGCCGCCAAAATGTCACACAAATTTTGGAGCTAACCGCTGAGGCTCGGCTGGGGCGGGAATAAAAACCGTGTGAAACGCGAGATTACGGTGAGACCAAAAGCCCGACTTAGTACTGACACTTCCTCTGGGCGTTACTTCTGCGTACCCCTCGCTCGAGACCAGCCTCAAATACCGCATCCTACTTTTCGGTTTCGGTAGACTCCGGGGGACTCCGGAGGACGTTCCGAAAGTCAGCTGGCCGGGATCCACGGCTTTTGGATCCACCCAATCTGTCACGGAAGTGATTCATTTGACTCTTCTGCTTACGCTTAAGAGCATCCAACCGCTCCCACAGCTCCACAGAGCCTCTCCATCATCGTCGCGGCCGTGCCTCGCGAGGCACGCGTTCTTCCTGGAGCGTGCTATGCCGACCGACCCCGGCGCGGGTCTGGCAGCAGAGACTCCTTCGAGGCCTGACGACCGCCGCCCAATAAACTATTTTCCGGCCGTGGCGCGGACTTTGGTTATTAAACAGGCTAATAACAAGTTTGCGCATCGTAAGTGCCATTCGGGAAATGCTTTATGGCCGTTTGAGTTCCGGGCGGAACATGAATCCCACACAGTATTTTTTTAGTTACCCTCGCAAGCCCATCCCTTTTTACAAGCCGTTCTAACCGCTACCCGTTGCAGCACGAGACAAAAATATCGGTCGCTTACCGGATCCGAACACGTAACAGGCGATCGGCTGCCTTTTACTGGCGCGGGAAAGAAAATGCGTAGCTTAAGGCGACGGACAGCGCGAAAAGAACCGATAAAGACCGTACCTTTGGAATTGGGAACTGGCATTCGCCCGAGCAGTAATAGGCATCGAAGGATTTAGGGGAAATAATCCACTCGCTCCAGCCAATGTCCGCGAAATCCACCTTGAGATAGCGCCGGGCGCAATACCTTGGCTCGTTCCACTGCGTCCTCCTCGCCTTCTTCAGCGTTTGCTCATCAAACTGGAGAGTCTGGCTCTTCTGGTGATGATTCTTCCTCTGTTTTTTCTTACTCTTTGCCCTCTCTGTTAACTGCGGCCGGAAGGTCTTGTAGGGCTTTCCGTCTTCCCATCTCCCATCCTCGCTGTACCGGTACTCGGCCCCAGGAAGCTCGTTATTCTGCAATGGCAAGAGGACGTCGGCAGAGCGTTTTCGACGCCGCTTCCCGAAGCTGCTCCCGACACGGTTTTCCGGCCTGGAAAAGACCCTTGCCAGAGGGTGACGGCGCCCTCGCAAACTAGAGACAACGCTGTCCGGCTCCGAAATAGCAGAATCGTTGGCGTAAATCAGAATGTAAGGTTCAGAGCGAGAAGGTGCCCTCTGCCTGGGGCGATGGCCGGTCAGATGCATTTTGACACCGATCAGGAGTTCGTCATTTCGTTTCGCGTCGTGCAGGAGCCGAGTGATATCCTTCCGCTGCCAGGAAAGGACATCCTGGCAAGCAGAGGAGACATTTATTAGGAAATGTCCCAGGCTCCGAGTCCGGTTCCCAACGGAAGGAAAGGTCCTAAATGAAAGGTGCATCTGAATTTCAGGTTTGCTGCGCCCGTGACGAGAACAGCCTCTGGACCGGGAACGGTTCCGCTTAGCATGCAGCAAATCGCCAATGTAATAATAGACCGAAGCAGACAGGACGTTTTCAGACTCGGTGAGGGAGGTCAAGTTAAAAACGTACATCTCCTGGCTTTCGGGGCTCCCTAGAAGAAGAAAAGACTTAGGTAAGAATATGGGCGTTTCAAAACGTTACAGAGAAAGGACCTAGCACATTTCTTTCCGGGTTAGAACGCACCACGTTCACAGAGCGCCGCGGCAAGAGGTTTCAGCCGCCGCTCAGAAAAATAACCAAGATGGTAAACTCTTAACCGAAAATCACACGCTTTCAATCTGCTTTTCTTGTAATACCCGTCTCCATCCAGAAATACGCGCGCATTTCCTACCACTCCTCTGCCTTCAGAAGACAAACCGGGTCACGAGCACGCCGCTCGGTAACAGAAGCGCTATAGGCGTGATCCATCATCCAGAAATCTGACGGATGCCACAGTAAGGTTTTGCTCTTGCATTTTCCTCTTTCTGTAACATTTCCAAACACCTCCCTCTCCGAATGCGCTCGGGTAATGATGGCTGCCCCGCCCCGACTAAAGAATTGGCTGTCTTCGTCCGAGACAATGGGGACATCGAGGGCACGGCACCGAGCCCTTGCCCAGACCTAGATGAAGCTGGAGAAGGGCTCTCGCTGGCTTCACTGGGCTTTGGACGGTCTGTAAGCTTCCGTTGTCGTGCTGAACCACCGCCTGGACCGGAAAGAAAAGACTTGTTTCCCTGCTAGTAGAGGCTCCACGCAGCAGTGAGGAAGACAAAAAGCCTGGATTCGAGCGGGGCTTGTATCTCAGCATCGCCGAGGGCTTTCAAGCGTACTGCCAGGTAAGTCATTTCGGCTCCAATTGCTGAACCGTTCACTGAAAAAAAAAAAAAGAAAAAAAAAAACAAAAAAAAACCCGCCTAGCCGCTTCCTGTAAACCTTCCACTCTGCTCCACCGTGATCCAGGCCTCACCTACGGGAAGGGGACGTTGGGGTCCGGGTGGCATTTACCGGTTGCTTCCAGGGATGTCAGCGAGACTATTAGGGAAAGACCCAAAAGCCACGTAACATTTCCTACGGCTACCCGCGTACATCAGGATACAGAACAGGTAATCCAACGCAGAAAGTGCCGCGTAGTTCAAAAGCTAAATGAAACGGCAAGCCGAAATCCTGTATTATAAAAGATGTTTCCTCCCGATATTAGCCATTCCTCCGTTACGACGGGACCGATTTATCGGCTCCTCGAGCGGTCGGCGACCTCCGTGCGCGCGACCGGGTCTTCGCGACGGCGGGGTCGGAGTTGGGCACGGAAGGGAAGATAAAGTTACTCGCGGCGGCCTTGCCCGCAAAGAAGAAAGGCGGCTCACCTCTGAGGCCGTGAGAAGCAGCAGCACCGGGATAGAATCTCTGTGTAATCGTTTTGAAGGCTTGGACGTCAGCTCGGGAGAAAGAGACGATTCACCGTTCAAAATGAGCTAGAGACACGCGAGCCGGTCGGACGGCCTCTTCGCTAAGTCGAACGCTAAATCACAAACAAAGCTTCCCGCTCGAACGATCGAGGCCAGGACAGCCTCAATTACGCCGGGTAAATTCAGTCGTTCCGCCTGGGACATTTCATCTATTTTTATGACAGTCAAAGTTAGAAAGTATTTATCAGTATAGCTGAAGGCGGGTGAACGTCAGTAAAACGACCCCGATAACCAAAAGAAAGCCAACCCAAAACATCTCGCTTTGAGAGGGCGGTGGGCGGCGGCGACAAAACGCACCCTCTTGCCTCTGCGTAGCGGGAAACAAGCCGAGGACGATCCTTCTTCACGGTCGGAGGTTACCGTATCAATGGAGAGGAATGCGGGTGACAGAGGCATTTCCGCAGCCGCGACGTTAGAGAAGTCAACTGAATCACGGGTATCTCGCACAAAACCGAAGACGCGCTCCCGACACTGGCCGATCCGTGACAATGAAAGGCCAACTGCTTCAATCCCCTGGGGGATGCAACAGAAAGGCTCGGGTTAAGGTAAAAATTCTGGTTCAAAATTCCCTGCCGGGACCGCAGGAGGACCGTCCTTCAGAGTGAGGGAAAGAGAGATCCTAATGTCAAGGGGCTGCTGAGAGCTATAAAGGCAGGCCATTCGGAAAAGTCAAATAACAGTAAAGCAAAGGGATGGCCTGCAGCCCCCCCAAAGGGCTGGAAACCACTCAAGACATTAGGAGAACGAGGGAACGGGGAGTTAAATGTTTCTTTGACATCGTGGCACGTTAAAACCCTCTCTGGAGCCTGAAGAGAAGTTATAGCTTACAGAATTTTGCAAGGATTTTGCCTATTTTTTTGTTTGGTTTGGGTTTTTTTGTTTTTTTTTAATTCTAAGCAAGAACGTGCATAGAGATATGCACGGACTAGGGAAGAACGGCCTCCCCGGTTCCGCTCTCAAAACACTGCGTAACATCCCCGGCCCAAGCGGGCAAGTCCATTTCCCGTACTGCTCTTTGAGAGATGTTGACAGCTTTACGGTCGGGGTGATGTTCTGCGCTTCCAGCCTACGCGATCCCCGGCTGCTGATGCCATTCAGGTTAGGCCAGCAAAAGACTCTATTCTCCCTTTGCCTCCTTCCCCCACCCCCAACATTCTAAGCGGCCTCTTCTTCTACATAGTTTTTCCTTATCGATATTCTAAATGATACATGAAAACAAGCAGGTGTAGGTCTTGATAGAAAGAACAAACCCTCCTCCCCTGTAGATCACCGCTTCGTGAGATTCGGGGAAAAACAACATACGCTTTTCTCAGTGACGCGGTGAAAAACGGCCACGTCATTTACGGGAACCGCCCTCATTTACACACGCGGCCCAACCCGATGGTGGATCACAAAGGTGAGTTCCCAATAGCTGATAACTAATGTACCAAACCAAATCTGATTTCTAGCTATTTCTAGCGATGCCCAAGGATCCAGACTTCCTTTGAATTCGCTCCTCCTTTGAATTCCTCAAGCCAAAACTGGCCGTACATTACATTTGTGCCGAGCACGCGTGGGGACCTGACCTCTGCTCGGTTTGTAATCGCTACTGTAATGAGGTTAGTGTACCATTTGGCAGAGCGCTAAGTACATCGGCCTCAGGAACCAGAATCTGTGGTGTCTCGCAAGCGCCCGTTAAAGTAATTATTATTTGAATCACTGCGGTATGTTGAACGACAAGTTTTGATTTTCACGTTTCGTAAGAATTCTGCTTAACAAATACCGCCTGTTCGAAATCGGCATACAAATTGGAACGCAAAACAAGCTGCTTTCGTTTATAAAGAAACCCTAGATGACGCGAAACAGACACGGGAGGAACATATACTTTCAATCACAGGCAAAAACTCAAGCGGCCGCTCTGGCTATTAATTCTACAGCCAGACTGCGGACCGGCAGTAGGTGGTGCTGTTTTCACACCGAATGACCTCCAACCTCGAGCTGCTCTCAAGAAGAGGTTTCCAATCGTTCAGTCCGCAAAATCATCTAGAAAGCAGTTAGTGGTCACTCCAGACGTCCGTGGATTTTTGGCATCCGTCTCAGAAACACCCAACCGGGTGACCTGGGTTGCTGTCACAACTTAGCAACATGGGGTCAAAGACATCCCTAGCGTGACAGCAATACCCGACACCCGAATGCGAGCGACGCGCCGAAATAAGCGCTCCCTGGCCTAGTCATTACCCTTAAAAACGACGGGCACGTTCAGGAAGATTCAGCCTCAAAGTAGCTAGAAACACACCTTTTCCTCGCGACAACTTCATTTCGCTTAAAGGAAGCTTTGTCCTTAAACCCAGAGGGCAGAAACTGCTGAAAATCTGTCCCCACGATAATATCGTTTCTACTATTAGCCATGCTCAGGAGGTTAAACTCTTCACCCATGTCAGAAGGTATCGAGTAGCATCTAACCAAATCGCACTGCGATGCGGGAAGCTTTCCGTAAGACTCATCCAGCTTGCTCTGCTGAAACCGGCAAGGCTTTACGGACCGGTGCGAGATGAGACTTTCGGCTTTACGGTGACTCATGCTGATAAAACTCCTCGCTTATAAACAGTTCAATTGACCGATGTCCCCCCTCCCGAATAGCAAAGAATCCCAAACAAAACCCCGAGCCAAATCAAAGTAGAGCTTTAATTCTAATACCGCATCCACGTGCGGTAAATGACGTTTCCTAGGATGCCAGAGAGAGAGGCTCCACGACCCCGCCAGGGCAGCCTGTTCCAGTGCTCTCTCACCCTCACAGTGAAAAAATTCCTCCTCACGTTGACACGGAACTTCCCATGCCTCAGCTTCCACCCACTGCCCCTTGTTCCGTCATCAGGCATCACCGAGGAGAGCCCGGCTCCATCCTCCTGGCACTCGCCCTTTATGTATTTATAAACATTGTTGAGGTCACCCCTCAGTCTCCTCTTCTCCGGGCTCAAGAGCCCCAGCTCCCTCCGTCTCTACCCATAAGAGAGGTGCTCCACTCCCTTAATCATCTTTGTGGCTCTGCACCGGACTCTCTCAAGCAATTCTACGTCCCTCTTGAACCGGGGGGCCCCGGAACTGGACGCGGTACTCCAAACGCGGCCTGACTAGGGCAGAGTAGAGGAGCGGGAGAACCTCTCTCGTCCTACTAGCCACACCCCTTTTAATACACCCCAGAATAGCGCTGGCCCTCTCGGCCACAAGAGCACGTTGCTGGCACACGGTCAGCCTCCCATCAGCTAGGACCCTCAACAAGATCTCCTCGCAACAAAAACCTCTGTCGGTCTAGAAGGACAAAGTCGGCTTTGCGGGCAAAAGAAAGGATAACGCAGGCCCAGACACCGATGCTCTAGAAAGAAGATCACGGCATTTTTCTTATGCTTTCAACGCAAATCAAACCTGGTGAAAACAGCAGCTCTGCAGCAGCTTGCTTTGTGCGAGTTGCCCAGACAAGAAATGGTCTGTTGCAGATACAGACCAGGATCCGGTGCTGAAAGAGGACCCTTCAGAGGGATGCCAGACAGAAGGTTCCCCTCTGCCCAGGCTGGCTCTTTGGCTACGGCAGCGGCGGGAACGTCTTACAAACCCTGGGTGTCCGCAGCCACCGGAGGGAATTAGCAGTCGGGCCCACCGCCCAATCGCCTCGCAAGATCCGTCCGCTACCTCCGAGCGGCTGTACTTGGCGAACCTCACGCTCGTGTGCGAGCGGAACGCGACGCGATTCAGCGATAACCCCGTATTATTATTATTCGAGCCGCAGCAACTTCCCTGGCTCGCTCGCCACACTTCCCAGCTCTGCGGGCAGCAGATTTCCAACCGTGCACCGCCCATTGCGCGAGCAAACTCTCTTAGTTCTTTCTAAAGCGAGTTCTGCTAACTCAGCTCAGCTCTTTTAAATGGACAGGCTACAGATTTATTGGCATCCTCAGCCCACATGCAAGTCATTATTCACCTGCGCGCTCTCCCCTCACTCAAATGAAAAAGACAGGTGCCAGGGGCTCCGTGGCAAAGCTTGTTGTACTGGGCCAGAGTGACTTCCCCAGTCTCCCGCACAAGTGAAAAGCCCAGAGGGCTCTGGGAGGAGGGGAGATACGGTCTCTCCAGACCTAAAGCAGCAGAGCTTTACTCTACCGCACAGGCGGTGCAGGTCAGGGTGAGCTGTCGCTCGCCACTGGGGGTATCGGAGATGCCAGCTTATTTGCTGATAGCTCAGAGCAGAAAGCGACCCATGTCACTGGGCTACAGCCAAAGTACTTGTACTTCAGAGGCACGGCCCGGGCTTCCTCGCCTTCCCGCAATGACCCGCGGCTGTACAGAGGGCCCGTTACTGGCATTATAGAGATACTTTAAGAAAAAGCAGCAGGTCCGGACACTGATGTCACCGGCACGGACGTATTCACGTGACATGGGGCATCTCCAGGCATCCATGAGCCGGAACAAGTCGGCTAATAGGCAGCGCGTTTGCCTTTGTAGACGACGCACCGACTCTTTTATGGACTGCCAAATCTATCCCACGGGTGAAAAGGGACGCAATAATGAGGACTATTGAGCTATACGGTCATCATTAGCCATCCTTTAAATAATATATTAAAGGGGTGCCCTCATGCCAGCACGCAGTTAAGAATGGATTCGGGCGGTTCAGAAGTTCGCTCGGAGACGGAAATGGGAATTCGGAAGGCAGATTTCTGCTTTTCTCTCACCTGTGCTCTTAGTCGATTGCCGCCTCACCCTTAACAACTCGAGTATTTTGCAACAGAAAGATAGAGGATACGGTTAAAGAGCGTATGACTTGGTGCCAAACGGGTTTTCTTAATTCTTTTAACAAAGCGGGTAAGGTCACAGGAGAGAGTCACTCGTTCACCGCTCCGATTGACGCCATCAGCTTCTTAAATAAGCGGCGATGGTGCACGCTCTGGAGCTGACTGACGTGTGGATTATAGGATAGGGAAAACCACAAATACGCCCGCCACGCGCCATAAACGTGCCGCACAGCGGGCAAGCGATCTCTCATCTGTAGATTTCAAGCATAAAGAGCACAGCAGGTCTGAAAACTAAACGCAGTATTGAACTCGGAGCTAGGATAAGCTAAGCAAGTAAGAAGGTTGTATCCATAAAGTATACAAATCTGGGAGGTGAAACGCAAAAAGACGCCTCTACCCCTCTTCGCTCATAGTCACAATACATTCTGCTTTGGCCAGTGGCAGTGGGTCAGCTGTATGAAAACCAAATTGTGGGCAGCCCGTCCCCCTGAGGCCAGTACTCTTTACGTGTGAAGCAACGTGCTTTAGAAACCGTCAGCGACCGGGGACTGCGAGTACGGGTCATCCGCGTGCACAACAGCACAGCGAGACTAGTGCCAACAGAAGCCATAAAACTAATTCGGTGTCTGGTTCCAAGAGGCCAAACCTACAGATTGTGCCCATTTCCCTTAGAGAAGGTTTGTGGGTTTCAGCCCAGCCTGCCCAAATAATTGGTTCACAGTTTTCAAGTTCCTTATGTGTAAAAACTACCAGGATGCTGTTGCTTGTAATTTCTCTGTAGGAGTACGGAAAGAACAAATCCCAAACAAACCAAACCAAACCAAACCAGAACAACCCACCGCCAAAAACAAACAAACGAACAAACAAACAAATGAACAAACAAACAAAACCCAAAAAACAAACCAACCCCCCCCCAAAACAAGAAAACCCCACACTCTCACCGTCTCTTACCTGAATATTTTTAAAGCTCTCGTGACAAGAGACCCTTTACGGTACCAGAGCTCGTGAAGTCTAGCATTGGGCCCGTACTGGTTTCTGCAGGCTGACGGCGGCCAGCAACTAACCGGTTTCCATGCGCAGTACTCGGTTTCCCCCGTTTGCGAGGGCATTTCACACCACAGCAAAGGAAAGAAAGGCGTTTCCAAAAGAAGGAGAGCATAATTCTTCAACCACAGGAATTAGCCTAAAGGCAGGTGTAATATCTGAAATTATGTGAAATTTAGTCAATAAAAAAAGAGTTTAAAGTAATTTCTGACTCTATAGCTTTACTATAACATCATCAGAAGGACCCCTCCAGTTAAAGTCGAGTTTTTTGAATGACTCATTTACAAGACATGGTCCTTTAGCGATGCTATGATTAAAAGTGCTTTCAAAAGCAAACCGAAAGTCTTGCATTTGAGGCTCTTATCTTTCCTCTCTCTGTTATTTATTCCGCGCTGCATTGTTCCTCCGGATCCCGAGCCTCAGAAGTTGCAGATCAGCGCACCTCTAGGGGAAGTGCTGAAGGTAAGCAGATTTATATCTGCAGGAGGTCTGGTCATTCAGCAGTTTCGCTAACCGTTGGAAGAGAAGAATGTCTCTGCGCAGAAACCGACGCACAGACGCGACCGCGGTTTAAGAGTACGTTTGACAGAACTGTCAAAGCGCCCAACTCTAACTCACGCATCCTCTGACCTTCTTCTCGGCTGTCTTTTCAGAGTCACGAGGGATGGAAAACCGCTCACTGTTGTGATACCTGGCAGGTCAAGAACTAGAAAAGGCTCCGTCTTTGGATTTTTACCGCAAAAGAGCTCAGTGTGAAGCCTGGCCCGAGCGAGACAAGGGCTGCTAGCGTCATCCCAGAAAGAACACATCCCACGATAGTGACGCGGCTGCCACGGAAATCACGGGCTGGATGTCCTTTGACTCAAATACAAAGAAATAAATCAAAGCGGTTAAAGTCAACAAGAGAGAACGGTGCTGGAATCTATAACTAGATATGCAATAGATGGCATTGGATTTGGGACCTGGGGTCTCTTGCAGCCTTGTCACGGCCGTCAAAGGTTCCTTTTCTGAGTGACTCTAACCGAACAATTAAGTTTTGAGATAACTTGGCAAGATGAATGGAAAACAAATTTACTGGAAGAGAAGATCACGTGAACGTTCATCAAAATCAAAGGCCGCGATCCCCCGACCAAACAACAAGCTACAAATAAGCCAGCCTAGTCGTGGCATTTTGCGCACGAGAGCTTTGAGGGATGCGTAGGATAGAAACTTCAGAGGTGCCGAGGCAGGGCCGAAGCTCTCATCCTATCTGCTCAGAGGACCGAGCCGCAGAAAGAGAAATGCGCATTTAACGGTCGTTACGATGCTCCTTTTGATTAACCACGCCTTCGCTTCTTCCGGTTGGACGTCCGTTGCAAGATCACAGCTGTCGTAGGCAACACCGCTGTTCCTGGACTACAAAAAGGCGAGAGTTTCAACAAATCCTACTGGTTCTCGGTCTCATCGCACAATGTTCTAACTTAAAAAGTCTCAAATATTTACCCGGTGGGTTACCTGGGCGATCTGGGAGAAAGGCCTTTCCCATGTGCTGCAGAAGAAACAGAAGCCCTCCGGGGAAAACCAAGGACACAACAGGTTCACAGCCACATTTGAGAGTTGTGTTTTAGAAAGGAAAGCGTTTCTCTCCCGAAAACATAATATATTACGTCGCAAAGTGTACAGTTAAACCGCAAACAAAATCATTAAAGATTTCATTCAAAGTCTGTTGCTGCAGAAGAAATGGGCAGATACTTAGGGAAGTTCTGCTCCACGCAGACAAAAGTCTGCGTCCGGAAGGGGCTGGCAGCAGGGATGATAAAGTGTGCCAAAGTAGTAACGGCACGTCATTTATTCATCCGCCAAGGCCGGGACGTTTATGCATCTAAAGCTTCTCCCGTGGACAGAAATACTTGCGGTAACACCCAATGGAGAGCATTTGTGGGGCTGAATTGTAAGACGCCGAAGCCATTCGGTGAGTTACGGCGGTCGATCTCTGTGGGGGACTATCCTACAACAGACGCTGCTGCCTTTGAAGAACCAGAAGTAACGACTCACAAAGCAACCTAAGGGAAGTCTGGCACCCGGCTCTCGGTGTTCCAGGAACGGAAGGAACCAATTCAGGTCATCGAAACTCCCCACCAGCACTTAGTTTTACCAATAAATGCTTCTCCGTGACAAAGCCCCTGGGTCGATCCCCCGGTGCAACGAGAAATAAGAGACCGGCAAATGGGTCTGCTACGAAAGGCACAACAATTGTCATACAAAGAGCAAGGGCTTGGGATACGGTGGATTTGAGAAGCATATCCCACCAAAGGTCGTGCCGTACATTCTGGCGTTTCCAGTTAGCCCTTGCAGAGGTCAGGTGCACAAAAAAAGCAGAACGATGGAGTCGGAGGAATGCGGCACCGAGATGGGGCCACCTTCCCTTTCTCCTAGGACACGCTTCTTTTGGGATGCTGCCACATAAAATGCGCGCGCGCACACACGCACACACACACACACCCCCCCGTTCTGAAAAGCGACTACATTTTCATCAATCTACCTACGCATACCAGTCTGTGATCACAGAGAGATCTAAGTGCCACCGCCAAAGATGCCGAGATGCAGTATTTTCCCTGGTGAAATTATGTTTTGACTATTCCCGTTTGCCGCTCCCACTAGTTGCCAGCATTTTCACCAGCTTCTCAGAACGAGTACTTTGCAGATAGCGTGAAGGATCGCCAAACCACTTTATTGCTCTATCGCATGCAAATCAGCCCTTCGTTTCAACAGAAGCTACGTGTGCAAAATGCCGATAAAAGGAGACTCTAGAGCGCAGGTGTTAATTGCTCCACTTCCCTCGTACAGTACTCGCATACCGTACCGCAGAGATGCTGCGTGAAGAGTTCAAGAGAGAAAAAGGTAATTAAAATATGGGAGACGATGTAACATTATATCTTAAAATACATCGCTATTGCTAATCCTCTTTTCATCTTCTTCCATACATCGAGCTCCCGGGGCGCTACAGCAGACATACCGCTCGATGAGAGCTCAGGACTAGCGTTATTCACAGGGGCTCAGGGGGACCGTTACCTTCATTTTTGCAGGACTGAAGCCCGTCTCCCCACACGGT
>JAAGNO010019094.1:0-41045 GCA_033439905.1 Ceryle rudis
AGGTAGGGCGGCGGGCGGGGTCCGTGTGCCAGCCCGGATCCCGGGCCGGCCCCTGGTTGCAGCTCCGACACCGGCGGCGAAGTCCGGCGGTTGGGTCGAGCCGAGTGTGCTGAACTCGGCACGAAGAAAGGGGCTGGTAGGCATCGGCCTCCCGCGGCGGCCATGGGGAGGGCCGCCCGCTCAGCAGGTGGAGTCAGTTGGGAGCAAGGTGTCTGTTCTAAGGGTTCAAAGCGCCTGACCGCGCTGTTGATTTGAGAGCACAACTCGCTTTCAGCTGCTGCTTTTCAACACTTAGTGAGCCAGACTTACATTTGCAGTTGTATTTCAACCAGCAGTACTGCTGGTCTTTGACAGATCCAGTACGTGCTTACCGTTAGACTGATGTTTTTATTTATTTATTCATTCATTCCTCTAATGGTATGTTTTAATAGCTTAAAGTTTGTACCTGTGACTATTTAACAGAAAAGACTGTGTTTATTGCTGATATGGCCTAGTCTTTGCAGTTAGTGGTCTCAGCATTTTCCAGTTGGTGAATAAACTTTTTCCCCCTCTGAAACTGCAGCGCCGATGTAGTGATTTCACATCTTGATGGCAGGAGTGCTGCTTTTCCTCGTCTTGCATCTCTTTGAAGCTGGCATTTCCAAGTGGCATACACTGCCCAGACCCCTTTTCTTGTAACGCTTTGAGAGCCCTTAGGAAGTCCTGCCATTGCATTTCTCACATCCCTTTTGCATTGTTCCACACTTGTTGAGTTTTCTGCTCTTCCTTTGCTGTCACTTACTTTGCCCATAAGGGTCTATGCTGACTGCAAAAGAGATGATGAGAGCAAAGTTAAGGGATGGGAGGCTAATACAAATGAGGGGGGCTGGCTGAGATACGGGGATGTCTACCTCATGTCTTAGTGCTTTTTTTTTCCTCCACAAGATGGAAGCCAAGACCACCTCTAACCCACAGCTTCCTGGATGGCTTTTACTGGAGAACATCGCACGCAGTGCTGTACTGTACAAGCCATAGAGAGAAGCTTTTGAAGAGCAGTCACCTCTTTCCTCTCATGTTCTAGTATCTCTTTTTTCATCTTGTAGCTGTACTGTTTTATCAACACTGCTGTCCTAGGCCACTGCCAGTCAAATGAAGGCACTATACAAGACCACATCAAGAACTGTGGGTTTATATTCTGTGCAAGCAAGTTGGTTCTTGCTCTTGACAAACTACTGTCTCACATTCTGTCATCACCTCTTACAAGTTACTACAAGTAGCAATCGCTACTGACTCACTGGGGATACTGAAATCAGCTGCACGCCACTTAAGGCAAAATGCTTTCTCTATATTCATTCACAGCTTTTAATGCAAACATAAGATGATGAGATACATAAAAGATATATTAACAGAGAAATGGGTCAGTTGCCTGTGATGATTTGATTCCTTACTTGAAATAAGCTCTGCGGGATTTCTGCACCAAATACGAAGTTTCTCATGTATGCAGTAAAGGGCAGGACAGAACTCTTAAGTGTCTTTTCCAGTTCTGTGGACTATACTGACATCCGTGTAGCTACCTGCTGGCTTGTGCTGTAAAACAACAACTCTGCCCCTCCTAGCTTGAAGGAATGTAGCTGTATTCTTATTAAAAACAAAACAAAAATAACAACAAAAAAATCTGACTTGACCGTAACACAGTGAAACACAATCATGTAGTGGGTGGAAAAGGGAAAAGTCCTTTTTTGTTAGGGGGAAAAAAAACCTGTCAACAAAACAAAAGAATTATTATTCCATTTCTGCTCAATCCATTTTCTTTTACCATCAAGTTGCTGAGCTGAAAAATCATTACTGACACTGAAGTACTCCATTATGCCTGCACAGCTCAAAGCCATCGCCCCCTCTGTGCAAGGTTTTCTTTTTGCTAGTTACACAAGTTACCCTAAAACCTGCTTCTGCTACAACTGGAATGCTGCACTGCACGTTTATTGGCCAGATACTTTTTCTTTGCCCTGTTGTAAATCTGCATAGTGATTCCTGATTCCTGGGCTCAAAGGATCATCACCCTGTCAAAAAAGATCAAGGTAGTTTGATGTATTTTTAAAGCATTAAAAAAACACCTTGATTATACAGGCACACGATTGCCTAACCTGCTAGTAATGCAGCTCAGACACACTCTCTGGCCACGCCCGGTGACTACATTTCTCTTTATTTTGCAGTTTCAGGGGTTTCGATACAATAACCACATTCTTAGCACTGCACAAATCACACTTTCAGGACCAGATCACACACACCCAAAATACGTCACAGTAAGGATTTCTGAAAGCAACATTCAAACAAACGAAGGGATCACGCCTTCAGCACAACGAGCTCAAACGATGTCAATGGAGTTGTGGGTTTTCTCCAGAATATTGTGCTTTTTTTCTTAGAACTATTACACTTCGAGTCGTAACAACAAAATTACAAAAGAATTCGCTAGTGTCATGATCCAGCAAATTACAGCGCAGTGGGCAGGGACTCGATGCCGGGTTCTGACATCAGGAAGCCTAAGGTAGAACCTTTCACAATTTTCACCTTACGACAGCAAACTCAGTTTCCACCTCATTTACATTTACAGACACAATCTGCCAGCACTGCTTGGAGCTGGGTGTGATGACAAAGGTGTACAGTGTACGTAACGTCACAGACTCGCAAAAGCAGCTCCTCCGAGTATTTCGGAGAAATACAAGCTCTGTGTGGCCAACGCACACGGAGTTCTACACACTGCCATAGAAGTTTTGAGATGTTGGAAGTATAAGAATATGTTAGATGTTAAGCACTAAAAATTGTTCCAAAGAATGACATGGCAAACCATCCACTGAGTAACTCTTAACGATATGTCTTTGCCGTTTTTCATTTGCAGTTATTAATCAAGCTTCCTTTCTTTAAATTCTACTTTGTGGTTGAACCTGAAACCAGAAAAACTATCCCCACAGACGCACTTATCTAGCACAAAATTAAAAAAAAATAAAAATCAACAGTTCAATGCAGGGAGAAAATCTAATAATATTGGCACTAATATTTGCCAGCACTCACGTTTTGGTTCCTGATATTTTTATCTTTCTGAGACACTGCTGTTCCAAGTCTTACATGTCAGAATTTGCCTCCAGCTAAGCTTGCAGCAGCCACATCCTCCTGTCCTTCGCCCTGCAACAAATCCACCATTAAGCAGTTGATCAGAGGAGATCCAAACCTGGAAGGGTAAAACTACAGCGTACAAGGGGAAAGCTGCAGGACAATCGGCTCTTGGGCTTCTAGAAACAGGTCTGGGCATAGCAAGGTGCTGAGCACAGCGACCCTCCCAGCACTGGTAACTGGAGGAGGCTGCAGTCAAGAGCAGCCCCTGGAAGGGCTCTTGCTCCTTCACCCAGCACCAGCCCAGGCACAGGGAAATGCAGCAGATGCAGCTGCAAGGCCGCCTTCTCCTCCTCCTCCCCCCCTCCTGGCAGCTTTGATTCCTCCATGTACTCTTCCTCTGTTTAGAGGCTTGACACAAAAATCCATCCCCTCTTCCTCTTTGCTCTCTGGAGGGCCTCAGACTGACAGAAACGCACTGCTTTCTGCTCCGTCGTACAGAAAAACTGAGATCCGTGTCTACAGGACATGTCTAGAGGACTCTCGAAGGGGATTGACTTCAATACTGTTTTAATGTAGAGATAAACCCCACATATTGTTTATGAGAATTTTTTTCCCACTTTCTTTTAGGCCTCGTCCCTTCTAATTGCTTTTTAAAAGCCGTATAGATGTGGTGCTTGGGGATATGGCTTAGTGGTGGACTTGGTAGAGAGGGGTTAATAGTTGGACTCAATGATCTCAAAGGTCTTTTCCAACCTAGATAACTCTATGATTGTATGTTCCCTGATGTTCTTGACAAAAAACCTCTTCCCGCAGTAGATGAATTTGTAATTAAAAATGCGACATTCTCTGTGGAAGTAACATTTGCAACACTATATAATTCTTTTTCTTCAGTGTAACTCACATTGACACTAGGTGCACTTACAATATTTATTCACATTTTTGTGGGTTTTTTAAATTACTGAATGGGGAAATATATGATATGAACACTCCAGCACATTAAACAAACATACCAGTTTCCTACAACAGAGACTTCTGCCTTTGGACTACATGATAATGCACCACCACAAATGAAAAGATTAAATTTAGTCAGGAAAGGAGGACATTTCTCAGCCAGAAAGGTCACTAGCACGAGCAGTTCTGCTGCGACGGGGGCGAGTTGTCTGTGAGTCGCATGCTCCTTCCAGAAGTGCCCCTGCAAGGGTCTGACTCCATACTCTCCGACATCTTCTCACAGATTATATCCACGAGACGCTCAAACACCTGCCTTACGTTGATGTTTTCTTTAGCACTAGCTTCAAAATAGTCAAAACCTGTGAAGAAAAAGTGGAAAAAAAAAAATCAATAGAGATGGTTTTTAAAATAGGTTGGTTTGGGTTTTTTGTTTGGTTTGGTTTTTGAGAATTCACCAGAAGAAAACAAGACGTTACAGAATCCTTAAGCTCAGTTGATTCTCACAATCTCAGAATACTGAGCAGAAATACTTCTAAGACTTATCCATCATCAATAAGAGTCAAAGGTATAAATGGATCCCTACCGCAGCCCTGGTAATCACATCTGCAGATCTAAATAAACTCAGGACAAAAGAGTTGAATTCTCCCAAACCACTAACTGGTGATGTATGGAGGGGCCTTTCTGGGCTCCACGCGCCCCTGTGTGACAGGTCCAGGGTTACTCTACAAACCACTGTCGCAGTCTGGCAAGAGCAGACACCAGAAAGAGGAGCAAGATCATGGTTGTATTCCTTCTGCTGACCAACTTCTGCACTTGTAAGAAAATCCTCCACAATTTTGGTTCTGTTTTTCCCATTTTTTGTCTGATTAGACAGAAAGCTCTTCAGGGTGGTTAATATTTGTACAGCATGTGTCATGACAGAGCACCCATCCTAACAAGGGCTGTTCAGCACTGCTGAATTACAAAGGACGTTGAGTGCCTTCTACAGAGTAATTTCAGTGTCCAGTCACCAGCTCCTGGCTGCAGTAATGAGTGCAGATTCTCAAACACCAACCCATTCTGATTAAAAAAACCCACCCAAACAGCCAGGCTGGAGTTATGCCAAGGTGGGGACAGCACAGACAGCTATTGCTGCTGCCTCCCACTGACACGCTGCAGTACACAGGAACCAGGCTTCTCACAGACCTGCCCAAACCCTGCCTCAGTCAGCAGAAATGCGCTGAACTGTGAAGCATTTCTTTATCTTTCTAACCCCAGGGGCTTCAAAGGCCAACCATCACTTACAATGGCTGTTGCTTCTGTTCTGCTAGGTTACGATATTGCCAACAGCGAGAGCTCAAGCACCGCAGAGCATTTATTTTGCAATAAGCTACATTCCATTGTGCCTCATGTTGGGGCATTCTGCATTGCATCAGTTTTCTTTGATTCTGCTACAAAGGAAGAAAAAGATAAGTCGTCTTAACTGATTAGTCTGCCACTGCTGGCAGTCTGAGTCACCCTGATGTGTAAGATAGCAAGTAGATACCTACCCCATTCTCGCATGGGACAATGGGTGACAGTGCTGGTGGAGATGTTTGCTGCCTTACTAAATTAGGACGGCTGTCCTGCGTTAGACAAGGGTTCTGTCTGCCCCACTTGCTGTCTTTGACGATGGTAAAAAATGTATGTAAAAGACACAAGAAATCAGAGAACTGAACTTAGGGATTTGTCAGTCCAGCATTGATTTAGCTTCTGCTGTGGCTGAATCTGTTTTGGTTTAGTTTATGTTCAGGCCAATACTATTTTCTTAATCTGATTAGGAAGTGATTTCAATGATGTTAATGTCACTATCCCAACTCAGATAAATATGCTGAAGGATAACCTTTATGAGACTCATTATGATGCAAGCTAGCAGTTTAAGCAGTCTATAGTCAATTAAAGAGATTTCTCCCACCTAAAACACAAATTAATTTCAGGTAATGCTGTACAGATCAGCACAAGTCAATATAAGGTAAAACTGACCACTAAAACCAGATATATTTTTCAGCCCTTTTAAAAAGAGCTTTTAGTATTTTGGGAGGCTCCAGAAGAGGAGGAGTAGGGCAGCACTCTCCAAAGGCACGGTTAGCTTTTGGTTTGCTTTGCACTGGGGTAGGTTTCTCCAGGGTGAGCTGGGCATGTGCGAGGGCAGGTCAGGGGCAGAACTGGGGATTCTTCAGCAGAGCAGTTTCCTAGTGCTGGAGTCAGTTGCTATGGTAACTCTGTGTGTGTGTGTGTGTGTGTGTGTGTGTGTGTGTTTGTGTTTTGAAGTTCCCATACAAAAAGGATTCATATTCCAGATGCAAAGTTAGTATTTAAACAGGCAGATAAATTTTGTGGGGGATTAAAAAAAACACATTAGAAGTCCAAATAGGAGTGGGCGTTCCAGTAAAACTCTCTATTTGTTGTTACATTTTTCTGGACAAATTTTCAATTAGTAACAGTGTAATTACTCTTGCAGAATCCGTGGCAAACATACATTCACAGCAGGTTTGAGAGTCGTCAGCCAGGAGCCGAGTTTATTCACACTCATATTTTCAAAAGCAAATTCAATTCTGATGTGTAAAAAAGAGCATGTAACTTATTTTGCAAACTACCCATGTCTTTGTTTGATTTGCTAGTGAAGAATTATTACAATAATAATAATGATGGGAAATTGGAGGGTTTAGTTTGATATTTGCTCATTATTTATGATGGCAGTGCCTCAGAGCTTCCATCATGAATGGGACCCCTTTGTGCTACCCCATACGTAGCATTTACACTAGAAGGCTCTAAACCTGCAGGCTTTTGCAGACATGGTTTGGTTGTTTTTTTACGCATGTGAAATATGAAAAAAATGATCTGATTGCTCTCTCTTTGGAACAGCGATCATCTTTTCTTTTGTATCACACGGGTCCCTATCACAAAGCTGTACTTTATACTCATCTATGACCAGGATTTCGATATCTTCCCTTCATTAAAAAAAAACAACCCCCAAATGAACCAAAACAACAGTAAGAACCCACCCCCCTCAACTAATAAATAATCGTTTTCTAAGATTTAACCATTATTAGCAATTTGATCAAGGTCACACTTTAAACTACAACAATATATGCAGTGTGTAGTGCAACTCCAGTACCCCCAGTTCAACAAGATACTGTGCACCCCCCCAATTACTGCTTAAGAACTGGAGACAAGAGAGGATTTTAGGAATCGGGGATGATGGTGATTCTTTTGGGTCTGGTAAGAATCTCTGCTCTTAGAAGCTAAATAAATATTTAGAGTATGACTGCTCTAAGGGTCTCCACCATTAACTAAGTTATATTTTAACAGACTTTACTTGCCACTATGGATTCTTTAAAAGAAGGTAACAGTATTGTTAAATCTTAACACGGAAGTCCTGATTTCTTATTTAAAAGATCAAATATGCTATAATATATAGCACAAAAAAAAAGACAAATAAAGGAGAAATTAGGATGAGTTTATTTTGCTGTTCTAAAATTTTCATTTCAATCCCAGCTTCCTCTCAATGGAACTGTTTTGTTTTTTCTATCCCACATCACCAACATAATGTCATTTCCCTACCTGGACAGAGAAGCTTGGTACATTTTTTAAATTTATGTTACTCAGCTCTACAGTTCTGATGTATAAACTTCTTTTTTTCATCATTTAGTTGGGGAAAAAAAAAAGCTTCACCCCAAAAATTCCATGTTTGCATTCTGAAAATGACTGTATGTACTTGGAGAACTGGAGATAGAATTACGCTTATGAAAACTTTTTCCCTTTTCATTCTGCTGAGCTAATAAAAGCTTTTCTCTCCAGACGAACTTTATCTTCCTTAAATCCTTAGATATTGGCATCACAGGTAGAGCAACACTACAAGAAGGTAGTATCCAGCACTAAGCACGTAAAATAGGGACCAAGAATATATTACGCTTCTTAGTTGTGATACCACTATTTAAGATTCACTGATGGAAGGACTTTTTAGTGTACAAATTAAAAGGAACATAGTGTAAAGAAGCAGAGGAAAAAGAGCAGAAAGAAAAGCTTTGACAAGTACCTAGCTGATCCGCCAGCTGTTTCCCCTTCTCCACAGGAATAATTCTTTCATCCTCCATGTCACACTTGTTCCCAACCAGGATTACTTGTGCATTGTCCCAGGAGTAAGTCTTGATTTGTGTGGCCCTACAGCAGGTCAAATAAAGATTGTTACCTTCCATCAGTTGTGCTGAAATACAATCGTGTATTAAGTATGAAAACAAGTACCACTAAATGATATCGACATCTCAAGGCTGTATGCTGGTTAAAAGACAAAACAAGGATGCAGACTATGTAATGTATAGCACCATTCTATTTTACTACTCTAACTCTGTGTGACAATAAAAGTTTCTTGTTAAGACTTTGCAAGTGTTTTAAAGATCATGAGATCCAGACAAAAAGGAGAATTGATCACAGAATCACCATGGTTGGAAAAGACCTTTAAGATCATCAAGTCCAACCATTATCTAACTACCAGTGCCACTACTACACCATATCCTTAAGCACCACATCTGGACAGCTTTAAAATACATCCAGGGATGGCGATTCAACCACTTTTCTCGTCAGCCTGTTCTTTGATAACCCTTTTGGTAGAGAAGCTTTCCCTAATGTCCAACCTAAACCTCACCTGGCACAACTTGATACCATTTCCTTTTGTCCTATCAGTTGTGACTTGTAAGAAGAGACCCACCTCTCTACAACCTCCTTTCAGGCAGCTGTAGAGAGCAAGAAGGTCTCCCCTCAGCCTCCTTTTCTAAAGACTAAACAACCCCGTCTCCCTCAGTTGCTCCTCATAAGACTTATTCTCAAGACCGTTCACCAGCTTTGTTGCCCTTCTCTGGACCCACTTCAGCACCTTGATGTCGTTCTTAAATCGCGGCACCCAAAATTGAAGCCAGTACTCAAGGTGCAGTCTCACCAGTGCCAAGTACAGTGGAACAATCGCTTCTCTAACCCTGCTGGCCACACCACTCCCGGTGCAGGCCAGGAGGCCACTGGCTTTCTTGACCACCTGGGATCACTGCTGGCTCACATTCATTGGAATGTTCAGTCCCTAATCTGTCAGAGGAATGACAATCAACTGCACAGCTTAAGGATATTGTCCCTATAGAGAAAGCCATAGAACAGATACACACATCATGCTAGATTTACAACTTCTTGTGAAACACGTAACAACAACAGTTTAGAGATTTTAGAGCAGACAAAAAGATGCTCATTTGCTGCAGCACATTTGCTGCATGGTTTTAGTAACACCATAGGAAATTGTGTTTTGAGAGTCAAACAGATGGAAACATCAAGTCATTTTTGCTTGAACAGGAACACTGGTTCATGAATACTGAAAATTGCATAGAAACATGGAAACAACAGCTAAAGAGAAGCAGAAATTTACCAATTTCTGGTAAAGCAAGCCAGGGGATCAAGGTAAGGCTCTGTGAGCTAATATTTGAACCCAGGAGGATTAAGTGATACCTAAAGCAGGAAGCAGCAGATGCAATAACAGACGGCAAGTATCAGACAAATGCTAACTTCAGTGACAGAGGGATCAAGTGCATGGGAGCTTAAACAGGAGCACTGGGATGAACCTAGAGCCTTTAAAGGTCTCTTGTGGCTCATGTGCTGAAACTGGAGTGGAGCTAGCTGTGGATCTCCAGAGCCTGACCTTACACTTGGTCTCTTTATAGTTTCTCTGACAAAACAGAAGATTTCTTTAATTTTTTTTTTCTTCCTATCTATTCTGAGGGACTGGTCCTTTCCTATAATCCTCAGTGAGGTGTCACAGAGCCAGCACCAGAACAGTACGCACTTGGCAGAATCTTCATCCATTTTTTCAGACCGGCCAAAGCTATTTTATCTCCACCAAGCTAGCTCTATCTTTTAAGACTCCCTCCTTCCCAAAGGTAATTAGGCTGCTCTGCCAGAAGCAGTATGCTCCTTCCCTCCTCCAGTACCTAACTTACCTTCCCACTCTTTGTCCCTACTCACAACTCCTCCATATCAAATGCTACAGCTTGAGGCAAACCTGCCATTTCCCAGGAGAGCCAGCAGTCCCCTCAGATTTTTACTTCTGTTTAGTTTGCTTGAACTCCATTAAAAATAAAGCACTTGATTCCTTCTCTTTTGAATTAGCAGCAGCCTCCTGCTCTGATCTGCTAATGATAATTTTTAATTAGTTTGAGTTGCTTACTTGCCTTTTCCACAGAAAGCAACCAGTTGTTTTCCCACAGGTATTTATGGAAACAGGGGTCATTTCACCGTGGAGTTTGCCTTTAAGCAGCCGCCAGTTTGGATTGCACCAGAAAACATAAACCTAAACCAAGCCCACCGCACAAGCCCAGACCCATACTGCAATGCAGAGAAATAAGCAAGGACTTTGTGCAGTGAAACTTCGTACTCTTTCCTAGCATCCTCCTGGAAAGGCACACCCTCCAGTCCCAATTCTGTCTCCTCCACTTTCACCCTTCTGAGTGTCCCCATGTAGACAAGCCCTGGGAGAGCTAATATGAGTCTGTGGTGAGTTTACGTGGTACTCTGGGGTTTCTCAAGCCTCATCACAGGAAGGGATGACCTCAGAAATCTACAAAAAGCCCAGGAAGATGAAATCTCCCCAGTCTCCCTCCATAAGCAACAGAGGAAGGAAAGTCTCTCCAGGTTCAATTTGAAACACCTATAACCAGGCTTCTCTTCTGCCTCCCAGTCTTCTCTCAAATTCATTTCAGCCCCTGGGAGGTCGTATAGGGACACACTGCCAAATCTTAGCTACTTAAACAGAACCACTCAGAAAATGAAAAAGAAGAAAAAAGCATGAACAGTCTCCCAGAGGAACTCATCCTTCTTGTTTTGTACAAATTACCGAAAAACCTCTCTCGCTGAACACTGACATTTAAGCTTATTAGGAAACAAAATTATGAAGAAGAATGTCTAAAAGAAACCCTGATCCCCACACAAAAAGAAAGGCAGCAAATTTTCAGAAGCTTTTGGAAAGATAATCACATAAATAAACAAATAAATAAGGGCCTGTGCAATCGAGATGTTTCAACAATTATCAGGGCAGTCCAATATGCACACTGTGAAAAATGTATTTCTGTGACACAATAACAGCGCTGTGCCTTATTTGTGCTGAATTCCCCAAATTGACGATAAAGCATGGGGCTTATGCTTCATGCTTAGGAGAAAAATAGTCTCAGGTTCACAGTTACATGGATATATCAACAGCTTAATTTGGAGATCAGCCTTAAGGATGGATAAAGCTGATGATTTGTGAACCCAGCTGTCACTTAAATCTAAGTTAAATTTAACCAATTTTTTTTCCCTTCTATGAAATTGTTTAGATTGACCAAAGCAGAGTTTCCATAATATTTTCTATTTACTTTACAGTATCAAATGCTGAGTATATTCTTGGTTTAGTAGGGTTTCAAATGAGGTATAAACCACCGATTTATCTACTCGCAAAACTATCCAGCCAATGCCAAATAATAACTGTCAAATGAGCCTACTAAAAAAACATCTAGAAACTGAGCTGAAAGCCATGAAAGCACATTTAACCCTTTCACTCACCCTACAGGAAAGACATATTATTCAAACAAAATAACCAGCTATTTTCAAATATCAGGTAAAATCCACCTTTGCTTTTGCCCATTTATGCTTTTTCTTCTAAAATCAGCTGACTGTACTCTTGCCACACTGCAGTAAGAAAAAAACACTCAGGCTTAATCTTTTAGAGTTTCTCCTACAACCTGCTGTACTTTTCCCAATAAAGGAACAAGAGAACAGGGCATGCCCTAGATATTCCCAAATGCATTTAAATTGTGTGTCTTATCCTATCTCAGCTGCTTTTAAGATAATTATCATTAATTAGGGTGAACAAAGGAAAGACTGTACCTCACATTCATATACTACCTTGAGAGCTGGTCTAAATACCTGATTATGGCCATGACCCTCCTCATCCAGGACAAAGAGAACCTTTACTTGGTGTGGGTGAAGTATTTCTGGAGTGACACAAACCAAACCAGGATTCTCTTTAGGACACCCACCCATAAGAGGGGTGCAGTAAAAAGATCACTCAAGGAAGAAACCATATGACAGACTGGAAGAGATATTCTTATTTCTCTGTGGGCAGGTGAGACCAGGTCAGGAGGCTGTTAAAAGAGACACATGCCAATAAGCCAGAGATGAGAGGTAAAGTGCACCATGTGTACATGGGAGGTAGATTCAGAGGGGATGTTGGCGCTTCCTGAAAAGGCTTGGAGGATAACAAGGCTATTGAGCACAACCTGCTATGGCTGTTTCCCAGATAGAGGGAGGATATAAGCTCTAAGATGCTGGAGAGGTCTAGAAGGGAAAAGACTTCTCTCTGATGGAGAGCTGACTTTGCATAAGGCTACCTTCCCAAATTATCAAGATGAACTTTGAGATCTATGCACACCCCTATGAGCTCAACAGAAGGTAAGAGTTTGTCATGGGCAAGGGCTTACTTGGAGTGCTAGGTCTCTGGTTCAGCTGCTCATGCTTTTGGCTTGTTTTCTGTAGGGAACTCTGCAGGAAAAGACGGTAGAAGAGAAAGCAGTGAGATGGGCTGAGATTTGTGTTGACAGCTTGCTCACACAGCATCTTAAAAACCCTGAATCACTAAGCAGCAATAGGCAGGGCACCAGCATGAAGGAATAAGCTTTAGACCGTAGAATGTCTTACTGCAAAACACATAGATGACTACTGTACACAACTCGACCCACTCCAAAGTTTTGTGAACAATTACAATGTTAGGATCCAGGAATTATGTTCAGGTAGGAAATTCCTACCAGCCCATGATAATGGACTGGGATGGAAAGCAGCCAAAAGTTAGTGGAAGGGACATCACTTCATATTTTATTTGCTGATGATTTTCTTCAGGTATTCCCCTAAGCTTGGTTGTATTTGCTTTATGAACCCATGATCACATGGCAGATGGCTTACTCATCTTTTTATGCCAGAGAAACACTCAAATTCCATTCACACCCCCTACTTTAGAAATGACCCAGAAGGTCAACAGGTCCCTTACTGGATTTAATTCACATTAACTGAGTACTGCTGATTTATTCTCAATGTCTAAAAGGTCAGTGGATTGGCTGCACCATGCTGCATTTATGACAAAATATTCAGCTTAACAGAATTCCTTATTTCCTGTAGCTGGAAACTGATAAACACATCCCTAGCCAGCTAGGATAGCAGGACACTTAGAAGACAGCAAGGATGTGTAGAATTAATTGCTATAATTTCTGGAAACTTGAGGATGTAAGAAGACCTGGGAATGGGCTTTGCTATTAGCTTTTGCGTATATTCTGGGTGGATGCTCCATTTCATTTCAGTGAGGGCTGAAGTACTGTCTTAGAACTAGTGTGGTTTCCTGCAGCCTCACCTAAACCTCTGCAAGTAGAGAGGCAGCTCCTGTATCAGGCCACACACCTTCCTTACAAGGTAAAAAGCAGCCTGCAAACTTTGCCATTTCCTGGGAATCTAGAAGCAATGCTACTGAGGGTAACAGCTTCAGGAGTGGAGAAGAGGTGGTTCGGGTACTTGTCCTCCCATCAGATCATCTCACATCCCAAATGTTCTGGGTCCAGCCCTCTCACTCTTACAGAGGTCCTCCCTCTTGGGCAGAGCAGGAAGACTGTCCTATCCACGTGTGATGGAGGAGACAAGGCAGGGTTGAACAGCAGGGGCACGCTACCGACTTCACAGCCTGCGCAGCTTCCCAATTGCTGCCACTCCATCCTCTCACCAGTACCAAACGGAAGCACTGCAGGGCTGCTATGGCTCTGGTGTTACCATTAGGTGTGCTGCTGCTGTCTCACACTTGATGTGAAGAAGGGACTAGGCTCATGGAAATAAGGACTCTGAACTAAAGGAGCTCAAGTAATTTTCCAGGAAGAGTACAGTTCCTGACCGAAGACCAGAACCAGCATAATGTTGTTTTGCAGCATATCACCCAGCACGGTGAAAAACAAACAAACAAAACATCCCACCTACTTGCTATGCTAGCAAATGGCAGAGCCTAATACAGCAGCACCAGGCAAGACTTTGCTTCCATTTCTTGTCCCCTCAGAAGTTTAAAAAGCAATTTTACAGACTGGCAAAAAACCCAAACCTCTCTTAGCTGCATCACCACTAGAGGACTCTGCTGGCACAGTGATGCTGGTGTTACTACAGTCCTATCTCCTCATCTGTGGACAAGCTTCAGAGAGGAAGGAAATCATAGAATCATTCAGGTTGGAAAAGATCCTTGGGATCATCCGAGTCCAACCATTAACCATACTCTACAAAGTTCACCCCTAAACCATATCCCCCAGCACCACATCTAAAGGACCCCTACATGGGCTACCACAGACCGATTTTATCTGTCACACTACATCATCTGGGCTCAGAATCTTAGAACTGAGGGTTGGAAAGATTCCTGACTTAAGATAAAAACCAACATTGGTGGTTCACCTTTGTCCTTTGGCTGACAATGTGCTCTTAGCAAAGACATTAATGAGGTCCCTGTGGCACAGTAAGATATAAAGTCAAACATACAAAGCTGACCTTTCCTAATTCTTACAGTCTTGCACCATTGCCTTTGATAGAACAGATGTTAGACCATCTCCAGTACAAAGCTTCAGGTTAAACTTCACATGTGCAAACTTTAAAATAGTAGCTGCAGCTACTACTACTAATAGTAGTGGCAGCTCATCCTTGTCTGGAAGGCTGGAGAGTAGGAAGTATGGCTGAACCACAACCCTGCTTCCCAAATCAGATTACAGTGTGGAGTGAGATGGAACATTTCTTCCTGAGACAGAAGACAGGTGGGATGAACTCTGAGGGGTCCCTCCAGGTGGAGAAGGGGAAGTGCACACCAAAATGTGGGGGAGAGGAGCCTGTGTATCAATGCAGATTTGGTACTGCTGTGGGGCTTTTAAAGTGACTGATCTGGTGCTTTCTTTTTCCACTGTAAGCCAAAAATATTCCCTTTTTGTCATCAGAAAGTCCAGAAATTATTTTCTTGTGTTTCTGCATTCGTACTGCACTCAGTGGAGCCAGAGATGCTCATAAGAGCTGAGAATCCGTTTCATATCTAGTTTTAAAGCTAAGTCCCCACCCTTCCCAATTAATAGGTAACTCCTACTCCCCCATCCTGCCACTCCACACTGAGTACTGCCTTGGAGAGTTGTTCAGGTGATTTCTGCAGTTGTAACAGACAGGCCCCTTCACGGGTCATGCTTGCTTTCTGTTGAAGACTTTACTCCTCCTCCCTCCTCTCGTTACAACTGCAACTAATTCAACCTTCACAAGCTTTAAACGGGGAAAGTTAGATTTTCTGTTATCTCAAGTTAGGCAAGGTGAGTACCTTTTCTTGTGTCTACACTTGTAGGTTCCAAAAAAAAACCCCAAACCCCAAACCCAACAAAACCCCAATACTTTTTAATGCAGTTCGGAAAGATTTAGCCTTACTGGATTTTATATGAGATTTGACTCAAACAACCCCTGTTAAACTGGATTGTTTTAGCAGCATAGCCAGAAACATCGTAAGCCCACATAACACATTAAAGGATTAATTTCTTCACAATAAATTAGAACTTTTCAAAGCAACAGCTGTTATAGTATGCTACTATATTTTAATAATAACTTTTTCATTAAAGCGAAGCTGTAGAACTCGTTCTAAGGACAGTTCAAAAGTGAATTATTTATTCCGGAGTTTAGCTAAAGGAAAGCATATGATGATGCAAAGCACTGTGGAGGGTGGACTGTCATAACACTCGCAACAAACAATTGTGAGGCAAGGACTGGCCAAAAGCAAACCAACCCAATAACAACAACGATGTTTCATACCAGTCCTGCACTGCATTGAAGGAGTCTTCACTGGTGATATCATACATGAGGACAAAACCCATGGCCCCTCGGTAGTAGGCTGTAGTGATGGTCCTGTATCTTTCTTGCCCAGCTGTATCCTGGAACAAAAAGGAATATTTAGGCTTTAAGACTTCAACTCTCAGAAACAAGAATTGTAGTTAGATGCCGTATGTAAAATAAGGCCACCACTTTTTGTTACTATACATTTTAAAATTCTCATTTGCTCCCAACTGAAATGAACTCTACTTACACTACAGCATTAATTGGGCTTTTGCATCAGCTATGATTTGTTAAATGCATTTTGACGCATGTACTATTAAAAAAATACCAAAGATGTCAAATCTTTAATTGCTCTTCTCTGCCTCAGCCTCAATGCAATAACAAAATGTTAGCAGAGTTCACTGAAAGCTGACACTTCAAAGCAGAGGCAATAGAAAACAGTCCAGGACTGTACCAGGCAAAAGACATTTATGTGTTGCAATTTAATGCCAAAGTCAGGAAAATGACCTTGAGATAGATGCTGCAGGTGACTCAGTTCTTACCTGAGGTTAGACACAACAATTGAAGACTTGATGCAATGAATATTATTCTGCAAAGTGAATTTAATGTAGAATATCCCAATCATGATGCCTGAAGTGCACGTACTAATTCAAGATTTACTTAATCCTCTTCTGTTGGTTCAGCTTAATTCTCTCTACAGGTAGAGTGCTGTAGAATACCTCTAACCTGGAGTTGTCATTTCTATGTTCAGTTTGGCAGCACAAAGGTGAAAACTCTGGCATATACAACAGAAGAATTTAGAAAGACTTGTGACAGCTGGAAAACATGTCAACTACCATCTGTTGGATGCCAACAACATTTACTCCTCACATTTTGCGTGCCTGCTCCTGAAGTGAGTGATTAGATCAGCAGTCCTGCAGCCAGGCTGTTCCCTCTGGATCTCTGGCCTTCTGAACCAAGGAGAGAAGTCACGTGCCTAATGTACCTCTCATTCATGAGGCATCTATCATTTGAACAAACACATTTCATCCATCTTTTGCCAAATGGCAACTCTGTGAAACAGATGCAGGGAGGCAAATGGCTTTACCTTCAGAGCACGTGTTCCGCAAACAGCACTGACTGCTAGTTACTCTTACGGATTAGCAGTTCTAAAATGAATGGTCCTTTAGTATTCCACACTTAAGAAAGCATTTACTGCCACTGGTTTAAAAATGTGACAAGTTTATTTTCCCTAGAGAAAAATACCCTAAAGGACTAATCAGTCATATAGCTTGTTGGAAGAGTAAAATAAATCCCTGCGGAGCACTCTTGAAGCAGTATAGAGCCAGTTTCTGATCAGACACAGCACATCACCACAAGCCCAGAAAACAGGTAAGGTGCAGTGGGTATGAAACTACCCAGTTTTTAAAGCCTTCTGTCCATCATTCCCATACATGCAGCTTTGTTTTTGCTGCATGCAAGAGACAGTGTTGGCCCTTCCAGAACACATGCTAGCCAGTCAATGAAAGGGAAAAACATCAATGGTCGCCTGTTGTTCTGCACCAGAATATCACAAAGGCTCTCTGTAGGAGGAAAGCGCTTGTAAATAAGCTCCCCGCAGCTTGCTTAAAAGGCTCTGCCTATTGCACTACCATGAGTCTATCTACAGCTGTAACACACTGCGAATTTCCCAGTGGAGAGCTTATGCAGTGGGAATATTGCTGTTGCTCCACCAAACCTCTGGAAAGAAGGGCTTTTTCCTTCAAACTTTTGTTTATTTCAAGACAGGGTAGTCCATTGGCTGATCATGGCAAGGCATTGCACACTGGCTGAGAAATAATCCTCCTGTTCCCTCTTGACAGAAGTACCAGAATGTGGAATATACCCTGCAGACTGTGTGACTATTACTTCTCCTACCATTGATAAATTCACCACGGAAAATCCTCATGCTCAAGGACAGAACATCCTTGCTTAGCTGCTGTACACCTAAACCATCCGTGCCAACTAGATCCTAACTGCACTTCTTCAAGTGGGGAATAGAATCTTTCTGTTTATTCAGAGAGACGTGATAGTTGCTTTATTTTAGCCTGATTTCCCAAGGACATGAGGCTTATTATATCATCAGTCTCCACACATGTACGCGTAGATGCTCATTATAACTCTTATTGACTTTTGATCAAATTTGAGGGGAAATGCTCTCCGAGGTACCTTCTTACAAATGTCACAAGACTAGTTGGTAAAGTGAAAAAGAGAGACCTCAGGCATATCTTAGCAGGGGAAAAAACCTTAGGTGCAATGCTTATCTTCTTCTGACATCAAAGGATGCACAGGAGAGCAGCGTAACCTCATGCCTCATTAGGAGAAAGACCTAAACAGTATTAGTAATTTCTCAGATTTTGCAACCAGCAAGATGAAACAAATCCATAGGACTTGAAGCATCTTCAGTTCTTATGCTCATAGCATTACTCTTTTACACCTGCATTCCCAGGTTCTTCTATCTCCCAAATCGCATCTTCCATTTTCTGCTCTGTTTAACTAGCGCTTATTTTGGCTTAGGGCACGAGGCTGTGATCAGGCAGTAAGCAACTGCAGGGCACATTGTCTAGCTACACACAGAATAATTTGGAAAGAAATTAGATTTTACAATGGCTGGGAGCAAGCAGTTAGCTCTGAGGATGTACACCCAGGCTGTCCTGGGTAAGCAGCCCCAAGGGACTCTGAGGGTGGCTTTCAAAACCTGTCCTGGTACCATTTCCATGCTTCAGCTTAGTGAGGAACTGGACTCAGCCCACAGAATTCATCCGTGTTAAAAGGCACGCTGAGCTACTGCCTGGAAGCTCTGAAATGTAGTAAATCTATTGTTGATTTCAGTACTCTGTCTGCAAACCCCCTGTGTGTGGGGGTGGGCCCCAATCTATACGCGACAGGGACGTGGCTGCAAGAGGTACGGAACCCCAAAGGGCTACATGCATTTGCTTAGCTGCAACCTGTTCTCTGGTGGACAATGCACTTACCTCATTAGGAAGGAAATTTGCATATTTATTAGTATATACTTAGGTGCCTGCCTTCTCAGGTTATCAAAGGCAGTGTGCACGAGGGGAAAGGCATCCTATATTTCATGGTATGTTGTTTATTCATAACCTTGCCCTGGAAGCCATGTGCTACAATGCAGAGATGTGATTCATCTCTATGTGCGTCACTGATGGATTCCTCGCTCTGTTTTACTGTACAGGTACAGAACATGTCATCTCCCCCCAAAGGTTTTTAGTTGCATTTCTTCAAATCCATTTGAATCTTTGTAATACCACCCTGAAGTGATTTTTTTTTCCCCTCAGGTTATGTTAGCTTCTTATACAGCTATAAACTGTCTTAACTTTATTGACTCACAGCGTGTTTTATGCTAACTTCAGCGAACATCCCACCCTCCCTCCCATACTTCAGCATAAATAAAATAAAACAAATGGCAAAATCTGAGCTCAGTTTCTTCAGCAGCCACAGCAGCTGCCCTTACATCAATTTAAAACATCACGAACCTTAGGTAATTAGGCATTTCAGGTTTTTATGTGCAAGATGTTTATCTAATGAAGGAGAAAATAAGTGATGCAGATTGCTACCCCCCCGGCCTCGAGCTGATTGCAAGATTTCCAGGTAGACCACAAACTCATTAGAAGGCAAGTAGATGAGACACAGGCAGGGATCAGCAGAAACCCAGTGTAGCTCTAATTAACAGTCTAGCCAAAGGCCTACAAAGAATAGCTTGAGCCTTCAGCATCCAGAAGTCTGTTGGGTTGTCCCTGATGAGGAATCAGAAAGCTTGGTAACCAAGCACAGAAGGGTCTCTGTGAGGTATATTTACACTAATGTGCTAACAAGTCTGTTCTCTTCTAGCTTACATATGCACCTGTCCTTGAGAAAAACAATTAACCCCCCCCAAGACCATTAGCTGGTAGCTTGAAACAAAACGTTAAAGGTTTTGCATTAATGAGCAATCAAAATTCAGTGTTTATCAGAGGAGAAAAAGATCTAAATGAATTTGCATTATGTTCAAATGCCCTCTGTTCAAAAGATCCATCACCTAAACATTCACAATTGGAGCACAATCAGCTCTTCTTAAATTTACTTGGCTGTCTCAGCAGAAACAGCAAGATACTTACACAGGAAACACATCTGAGTTTTTAAATCATGACAGATGCTCTTTGCTGCAGGTCTGAAAAATCACAATCCCTGATTCTGAACCATTGTTCTTTTAGTGAAGATTTCCAGCCACACGTTCTTTGTTCCAAATAAAATGTCACTGAAACTTCTCATCTGTACTGGATTTAATCCCCTAAGCACCATGACTGTTCTAGCAGTGTATGTGACAAGCAACCTCTAAAGAAAGAAACCTTTCAATTTTTTAAAGGTTTATAACTTGATTTGGTTTTTAGTTCTTTGGTTTGTTGTTTTTTGTGGGGGTTTTTTAAGAAGAATAATACATAAGAACTGCTGTCCAACTGGCTGACAACAATTACAAGATGCATGTACTTAGCATTGTCCTTGCTTAGGCTGCTCAGAGTCAGAACAGAGGCTACATCAACCCCAATAACTAGCACCAACCAGAACTTGGGGGATTCATCAGCTGTGGTGAAGGAGAGACCTCTTCCCTGCTGTTCAGTGTCACATTGTGAACATCCACGCTATAGCTTTTTGCACCTTGTTTGGAGTTTGGTCATCCTTGGAGACAGGAAAAATTTCAGGCAACATCCGACTCCCTGCAAACATGCTCAGTTCTCAACAAGACTGGGCATCTCAGCTCCTGTTCTCTACACAAAAGGCATGTCCTGAAGGCAGAGGGCTGTTTGTCCTGCTACAGGCCAAACTGGGTCTCAGTAATACTCGACCCCTTTTTGTCCAAGACCTGTTTACTTTCCCTTCTGCATGGATGAAGAAACATCTGTGCACACATAGAGCTACTGTGGTGTCTCTGTTGTGAACAGTGAGAGTGCCATTCTGCCATTCATAACCTCTCTCCCACCCTGCTCTCCTCCCACCTCCAGGCAGATCTCTCACACTGTTCATGCAGCCTTCTCTGCTGCTGCCCTGTTCTGCCCTCCTTGCTGGACCTAGCTAGCTGCTCAAAGCAGCATTTCCTTACTTTTCTGGACTGTTGCAATGTGAAGTGTTAAATTTCTCATGACCTCAGGCAATTCTAGTTGTTTTGGTCAATATTATTGATGTCTGCTGCAAGGTGGCTGGTAGGTTCCCATCCCACTACTCCATGTCAGGATGTGCATTTCAGATTGCACACTCGCCGGTGCTGAGCCTTCCTTAGCTGTGTGCTGCCTGGTGCTCAGCACAGAAAGCTCTGCTCACCAATCAGAGCTCCTGGATGTTACATTAGCACACACGCATTTCTCTTTCAAAAGTAAACTTCTGAGTGGAAGCCAACAAGAATCAGCTAAACAAAAGTCACCTTGAGAAAGAGGGAGGGGGGAAAAAAACAACCAACCCACAAAAAACCACAAGGGTGAATGAAGAGAGTGACACTGGCAGATTAGTATGTGTCATTAATAAGAAAATGCTAACGTTGAGCTTACTGTTCCTGCTGGCAGCTAGAAATAGGAACAAACAGGCAAGCAAGATGAGTCACTGGTTAAGACATGGAAAAGATGTGATGTCATGAAAAGCCTGTGAAGTTTCAGTTGCTGCCAGGAGCAAAATAACACCTGGTTCCTTCAGAACTCAGTTCTGATTAAAATGCTCCAGTTCAACAGATTGTACTAAGTATGTTTTCTTCCTCTCTTGTTATTGAGTGCTCCCATTGACCAAGAGTCACTGGAACCTACACAGGCACATTTAGATACCTTCAGAGGCAGTTTCATTTGAGCAATATTAGCAATATGCAGCAAAATATTTCTGCTGTGAAACAAACCACAACACAAAACACTTGTCTGGTTTTTTTATAAAAGGCTCTGTCCTTGCAAGGTATTTTTTGAACATTTCCCCACTATGGCTATCTTCGCTTCAACTCAGGGGCAGTAAAACCAGAAACCTTGGATAACTTCAGTACCACTGGTTGCAAAAACTTCACTTCGCTCATCCTATTTTGTTTACCCTTTACAGAAGCTTCTACCATCCTGTATCCTCTAACATTCCCACCAGGGAGATGGAAACTTGATGAAAAGAGACTTTTAATAGATGTACAGCCTACAAGAGCTTACCAGTATTTGGTCAGTCATCAGAGGCCTCAGTCTCCCCCAGCAAACACAGACACTTTTGAAGTTGTTCCCTGTAACTCAGTCATTGAGGGTCCCTTCAGATGAGGCACTGCACTTTTTTTTTTCAAGTACTTTTGTAAACTAAGTTGATGGACAAGGAGGGAAAGTTAGTGGAGGTTAACCTCATCCACCATAAAATGTTCCTGGTGGTTGGGAAGCTGCAGCTTTAACTTTGCTCAGCAACTCCACACACCAATTAAGACAAAAAGTCAATCACTGAAAATACAACAGGGTTCATTTGCTCAGCAGAATGTAATTTCTCAACTGGAATCAGGCCAAGGTACTATGATTAACCCTACTGCTCATGACCTACTAAGATGTTAAAAAAATATTTCCATTTCCCAGGTGCCTTGAGACTGTAGTGAAGATTAGAAGCAGCTGCCCTTCCTGATCTGTCAAATGGTAAGGCGAACTGAAAGAGGTCTGCTTGCTTATGAACAGTATCTGCTCTTCTCATCTTTTACTAGGCTGAGTTCTCTCTTAGAGTATTTAAAAGACAGTGACTGCAAAAAAGAAATCCCATGAAAAGATGAACAAAAAGATTAAGTTGATTGTGCACATCTCTCAAATCTTATAGAACCGAAGTTTTATTTTTCATGACTTCAAATTTATATGAAGATCAGTCTGGTATTTTTTTATTCTTCCTGATCCAGTTACTTCGATAGAAAAATAAAGAAATGGGAGTAATAACATGTAGCACCCACACCACACACCAACTTCCACTTCTCTAGCTGTAAATAAACAGCGAACAAAGTTCCAGAGGTACGATGCATTTGAAAGCCTATCCACTGTGGGCAAGTGATAAAACTATCACTGCTGTCATAAAAAAATACTTAAGAGATTTTCAAGAGGCTGAGATCCTAGAATAAGAAGCATTTTAGTCACTGAATGCATTATTACGTAAGAATATTTTACCAGTTTTGCTAGACCTTTTCAGCTGTCCCACGTATATCCTTTAGTTCATTAATCAACCACCGCAGAAGCAGCCTTACAACGCACAGATGTCTGAGCAATGTTAGCCACTATAAAGCATTACTAATTAGCTGGGGATGTGTGAGAAGCAGATGAATTAATCACCAGAGTACTTCAGAAGCAACACTACACTCGTGTGAATGAGCAGACATGGACATCCTCAGTGGTCCTGCAGGGCAGCAGACAGCCCAGCTACGGTGCACACAGTAGCCTGCTACCCCATGGGCATGTACAGCGGGATGGGAAACCTCAGCACATCACTAATCGGCTGCCAAAAAACCTAATGCAAAATCCACGAGGAGGAAATGCAATGATCTGTGGTACGAATCTGTCTAAATTCAGTAGCCTGGCTCTTCGACTTGGAAAGGAACAAGGACAGATGAATGGAATTGGTATTAGAGTGAGACCAGCCTCCTCCCCCTCCAACGCACACAAGCAAAACACAGCAAATCCCAGCTCTGAGAGCAGCCAAACAAGACCCAGACTTCCTGGAACCTATTTCTAGGTGATCAAATGTCATGGTAACCAGCAAGAGAGCCAGGCAGTGAAGGGCTGGCTGCCGGGGGGGGGCTCTGCCAAGGCTGGGCCCAGCTGCATGCCTCAGCTCCGACCCCAGCCACATGGCTCCGGGCAAGGCCACCACAAATCCATACATCTGAAGGTGTTCATGGAGCTCAATGACTTTGTGCCTGGAAGACCTGCTAGTACCTCGAATTACAAAAAAACATAAATTAGTGCTCTGCTATGAGCATCATTCCCAGGGCTTGTTCTTATCAATGCAGGATTTCAGCTTATTTAGTAGCAGGTTACGACTAAATCTGAGCTTCATACTTCACAAGAACCCCCTAGAGACATTATGTCAAGGGGGTCAGTTCTAAGACAAAGTGGTCAGAAATTCTGGGAAGGTGTTTACAGCATTTCTAAGATTAAAATACCAAATCAAATTACAAACACAAGGCAAAAAACATGTACTTTAAATTGCAGGGCAGCAGCAAGACACAGAAAATAACCAAACATCATTTATATTAAGAACCACATGCCAATCAAAGAGAAATAATAGTATTTTAATGTCTTTAAAACCCTAATGTGTAATTTTTCAAGACTTGGAAATTAAGAGCTGATCAGGCAATTTCCAATTTATTATCTCCAGAATTAGGGAAAAAAGCTCCAATGCTGAATTCAGGTGAGCATTAAATAAAAAAAGCTCCAATGCTGAATTCAGGTGAGCATTAAATAAAAATATAAAGACATTTATGATTCTAGCACTCAAGAAGGTAAAATGAAAGCTTAAAGATGACAAAACTCGAGGACAATCTGAAGCTCATAAATCAGAAAGTAAATATAAAGGAAAAGAAAAAGGTATGTAGCTCACTCCAGTAGCTTGAAATACATTTTCCAAATGCTGGTATTAAAAATAACATGGATTCCTCTATCTCCTAAGTTTATATTTGAAAGAAATGTGCACATACTTTGAAAATCAATGCAATAAGTAAGTCTGATAGAGTTCTTCATTGGTGACATGAAGAGGTTTTTGTTTAAATTTGCAAAAATGTAAAAAAGCAATCAAATGGAATTTGAAATTTTCCAAGTAAACCCACATCTCTGCTGAGAATAGAAAGGAAGACTTTCAGCTAAAGGACAACTATTTTGGAGTAGTCGTAAGCATCTTAAAATAGAGGCTTAGAGAATTGAAGTTCTTTGTCAACCACAACAGTACGTGCATGATGATGCTCAGTAATAGCATAAGACAAAGAAAATAATTTGCTACCATTTACCGTAATATTTTCTATTGTCACCACACAGTCCAGATGTTAAACTAGAAATTTCTTTGTGTAGCAGCTGCTGATGGCTCTAGAGCACTCCTGAGGTAGTTCAGTAAGCAGCTGCGAGGTCCCTTTGGGGCTGTGCTGTGGTTACAGTGCCTATGGGCTTCTTGGTGTGAAGTCCTTTTGCACAGTATTTTACGTCCATTCACGTTTGTGGTGATGCCATCTTCTCCTTTCCGTTTGGAAAGGGGGAGGGTCATGAGGAAATACTTCTTGACATACACGCGAGGTGTTTTCCACTTAGGTATTTTTACTGTGTACTAATCACTTAATCACCACAACACCTCCCTGCTCTGTCTAGGCCATGACTTCATCCCTGTCCTGCCAGCACTCTGCACAATGACAAGACACATGTGTGAGGGCAAATGCATCCATCTTGCAAACTGAAAGCTCCTATAAATTTCAAACACCCTTAGGCAAGGTTTTTTGGCAGACTATGTAGCAGAATCAGAGCTCATGTCCTGCCAACACCTGCACCTGAGAGAATCATAGAATGTTTTGGGTTGAAGGGTTAAAGGTTAAAGATCATTTAGTTCCACCTCCACATGCTGTGGGCAGGGACAGTTCCAGTAGATCAGGTTGCTCAAAGACCCATCCAACCTGTCCTTGAACACTTCCAAGGAGGGGGAATCCTAAAATCTAATCCTCAAGAAAGAATCTTTGTCACATCTGAGCAGTGCTTTGTGCCAGCCTTCCTGATACTTAGTGCTTAAAAATTTCCTAGGTTCTAGTTGACCTCATCAAGTTGGGCATAAATAAATATAATGAAAGTATCATCCACAGTGCGTACTCTTCCTGGAGTCGAACAGTCAAACAATAAGTATTAGACGATAAAGAATATACACTGTTCTAATCTCAGTGTCCTTCCATATCGCTAATGATATCCTATCAAGTCAGCCCTGCATTCATTAGAACAGTTGTATCAACAGACAGCAAATGTTACAGAAAATCTCTTAGATAAGAACAGGCAACATTCTGGTACGTGTTTACTTCCTTTTAATTAATGAACAGACTAGTTGCCATCTATCTCATGAAATGAGATGTAAACATAAACGACCTCCACATATGCCCTATCTTTCAAAGCAGCTTATCGACAAAAGCTGCTGGAACAACCTTTGATCCACACTTGCTTCAGTGCTTCATCCATTGCTCTGCCACTTTGAAAATGGCAGAGGCTGTGGAAAGAAGAACAGCAGGTATTAAAGGTCCATCTGGCAAACACAGAGGTTCATGTCTGTGACCATGAAAGAAAATGGGAGGGACAATACTACAAATACACTGGGACTTCTCCAGAGGGAATGGGATCTGCTGCAGAGACTGCACTACGGGGAAGGAGACACCTTGTGACATGTTGTGGTGGAAGAAAGAGGGACAAACTGAAATGAGCCAAAAGAACAGCAAAAAAGATGATGGGAGGGCTGGCCTAGTAAAAAGCATTGGAAAGGTGAGCTGTGTTTGGGCAATCTAAGTAACGATGACTGTTCCAGAATGTTACAAGGCTTGTTTCGGCAAAGGCAAAACAAAGAATTTCCTTGGGCAGGGGTCAGGCTTCTTCAGTTGTGCCAGAGATTGGCAGGACCAGGCCTTCAGGCAGTCTCTCCTTCAAGCTTGAATGACTCTCTGCTTCTGCAGTTCCCAAGGAATGTTAGAAACTAAAGATGATAAAGTGATATTATCCTCATCACAGTCAAGAAGACAAAAGAACTGCTGTTGATCTCACTGGGTCCATGACTCGTGCTCATTTCACTATTTACATTTTTAATGCAGGAGGAAAACTCTTCAATCAGTTATTTTATTTGGTAATCACAGACCTCTGCTTCTGCTGGTGGGTTTTCTGTTATTTTGTTGTTGATGGGTTTTTGTTTGTTTAGTTGTTTAGGTTTTTTTTAAATCTCTGTGTAGAGTTCCTTCTGTTACTTCAGGGGTTTGGCCAAACTTGGCACCCACAGAGTTGCAAAGAACTCTGGTAAAGCTTAAGACATTCAAAGTCAAAGATGCATTTTGTTCGTGCTCTATTTGCATCCAAGCAGTTCAGGTCAGGATTTGATACCTTGTGACATATGCTTGCAGCATGCAGCAGCATCCTCCTGGAGCTTTCCCATTTTGTCAGCTTGCGCCGTAGTCTGGACATGGAACAATTTCATAGCATGGTAATGCAGGTTTAGTGCACAGACTGCACTGGGAATTATAACCACACTCTGGAGAAGCAGAGTTGTCACCACCTTTACATCCACAAAGCTGTTTCTCAGGCATCATTCTCGGATTTCAGGAACAAATGATGGAAATATAATTAATGAAATTATCCAATGAAAACAGAAACTCAATTACAGGCTTCCCATTGTGTCTCAATTAGACAGTGCTTAGGTCAGAATTCTCAGGTGTTAATAGGATTGTTAAAACAAAGAAAATGAACAAGTGAAGGAAAAAAAAATCAACTAGGCACGGTAATAAAAATGACCATAATTAGCATCTTTGTTTTAGTGAATGTATCTCAAAGCTTCAGCAGCAGCATATAGCATCAGAGATTTTTCAAATGCACCGTTATAATAAAAGGGAAAACAAGAAATTGAGAAAGAATGTGCTCTATTAACTTGATATTGCCATGGTAAACAGTTTTACAGTCTTGTAAGAAAGATTAAAAAGATCACAAGTTGCCATGGTACCATTGTTCCTTCCAGCTTCATGTTTTCAACCCAAAACTGAATACTTTAAAGGCAACACAGACTGTACTTTCTCCATTGTAAACTCATCCATCCTTTTCTGTGGAAAGCTGCAATAACCAGCACAGGATTTTTTCAGAATTTCTTTGTTCACCAGAGTCACCAGCATGTTATTCATAATTCAATATAGTATCCATAATTTGAAAGTGAAATCATTTCTGGATGCAGTTTTCCAAGTTAACTTCAGACAAAGCATCTGAATGAGATTTTGCTCTCGGGTATGCTGCTGTAGAAGATGGAGTTTTCTGGGTTTGTCTGATCTCAGCTGAGATTAGCAGTTGATCTACTGTTTATTCACTTGCTCAACAGCGACAAAAAACCTGCCAATTACAAAGCATGCTCCTGTCACTCCAGATGGACAGCGCTGGAGGGGCAGCTCAGGAAATGAGAAAACATATCATACAGTATTAAAGCAAGGGAGACAAGGACACATTCCCAGGACCTTTCAGGACTCCTGGTGAGTCTTTGCGAGGACCCTTCTCTTTTCACTGACCTTTCCCTTGCAAGTGTTTTCATCCCAACTATACAATCACCTTCCTGCCTCCATTGATTACTTCTGGCCACTTCCAGTGCCTTAGACCTATTTGTATCCCAAACCGTCTTTGCAGAGAACACCTGAAGACACCTACAGACACAGGTATGACAAAGCCACATCCAGGACTACTTTGTGTACTTCCTAAAGTAAAAGAGGAGTTCACTTTCAAGGAGTAAGAGTTGATATAGAAATGAAAAAGGAAAGAATCACCAGCCTGGAGGTAGCTTTTCATTTATATTGAAATACAGACTGTTTTGGCCATCGAGAAACATCAGGTTTCACAGGTTTGCATTAAGAGTATACTTCATTGGCCATTACTGCCTGTCTGCTTGCCCACCTGAATGAATACAGGTGTTAACTGACAAGCTGTACTTCCCAAATATCATATACAAACTGCCTCACAGAGATATCAAGGCTGTCATCTCTACATCCAGGAGGATATGCCACCCTGCTGCTTGGCAGGAGCAGATTAAACATCAGCAAATCTCTTCCTGTTCTTAGCAACCATGTTCATGTCACATGAATGACTCCTGCAAAACATACAGCAAAAGCAGGAAAGTCAAGTTGTGTCATTCTGTGACCCAGGAGAACACGACACTCAGCTACGGAGCAACCCTTCATACACCAGCGGGACCCTCTCCTTCACAGGAGTGCCATCTCCTCCTCTGGACACATCACACTGCCTAAAGGCAAGAGAACTGCAGAGTGACGCCCCAAAGCAACCTCACTGGCACTACTGCCAGCTGTGCTGCCAACATGCAACAAACACTGCGCTCGCCTTGGACCTGCCCTGGGAGAAAGCAATTGCAGCTCTGCCATCTGTGGGCACTCCCCAGCTTCCCTTACCTGCTAGTTTCTTCTAGACAGTTCCCTGCCCACACGCAAACCCTGACCCCACTGAGGGACTCTCGGGAGAAGTAAGAAGCAAAGCTCCCCTCCTCCTGCTCAGGCTCAACACACGAGGCTCTTGTCTACTTAAATAAATGTTATTTGTATGGCTCACCTTGGTAGCACCTGCAGTGTGATGACTCAAGTGCTGTATTAAAAACATCACAGAGATAGCTGTAAAACATCCCACTCTCCTCTCCTCCTGCAGCAGCTGTGTCTATAGTGATTATTTGCACAAGTCACTCAGATCAGTTGCTATTAATGACTATATCGTGGATTATCACTTAATGTTCTTATATAAATAAGGTTTTTACTTCCTTGATTAAGTGAGTATTTTTGGCTAGGTGAAAAGCACTTTAGGGCCTAGACATCAGCCAAGTCTCCCAAAAGGAAAGCAACTGACTTTCTATGACACAACTTCATTTACCGGCCATTTGGAAGGATTTTATTTCAATACCATATTCATACAGGTAAGGAAAGCGGTTGTTCCTATTTGTGTATTTAGAGTGGAGCATGTTTAGTAAGCATTTGCAGGATCATAAGACGTGTAAGTTGATGTGACTTTGGGAAGCACAGGAGAAATAGCTACAGCAAGGAAGGATTTATCACTTTTAGTTACGTTATAAAGAACAGCACATTATATTTGGGCCGATTTATAACCACACAATACAACAGGAAAAGCTTTTAGCCCCAGGTTTGAGATGTTGCATGCAACAATCTGCTTATTCTTAAAATATCCACTATGATATTATGCTTTTTATCCCTAAGCAACACGTACACAAACATCTAAAATGAACAGGCTCCAGTATATTAAAAACTAAAGGACCAATTTCAAAGACATTGGTCTGAGCTGGGTGCTTAGACCTCATACACTATTAGCAGGAGATCAGTATTGCATTTGAACAACCTCCTTCTGAAACTTTTTAGGTACAAGAGGTTATTTTGGCACTTTGTCCTTGCAGTGAAACATCCTGACTCACAGGCAGAATTTTGCTAAAAAATGGCACTGGTTACCATCTTCCACCACAAAGTGCAGCAGCTGAAGGTTGCTACTACCCAGCAGTTGGAGGTGTTCACATACCTCAGCATGGGGATGCAAAGCTGTGAGCCCCCAAACTCCATGCTACTGCCAGGTTACCAGGTTGGGGTTTTTGGGGGGTTTTGATATGTTTGCTTGGGTTTTTTTTTTTACAAATACCAGTATTACCAGTTTCCTAAGGTAAAGAAATGTATCTATGCTAGCTAGGTATATTCAATGTCTTTATTTGTACTGACAGAAGAATGTGTTGTCAATCTGCCATCAGAATAATGTGTCTCCTCCTGTTCATCAAGGAGTAACCACTGAGAAAAAATTCAAAATAGTCCAACACATTTTTTCCTGTACTTTTCATGCATGTCATAAAAACATTATGTATCAGCTGCGCTAGAAATTGAAACAGTCTTTTAGACATGATGGATTGCTTCTCATTAGCATATACTCATGTCAGTAATCAAAATCAATCAACTTAAATCAAATTAATTCTCCATGTGTTCAGTTAAAATGTATACCATATGCTGGCTGAAACATACCAAAGCAAGACTATGCTGCTGTCAAAAGCTTCTTTCTGCAGCAACATTAAACAGCAACATTGGGTCAATTTCCATTAAAATACGAAGAAAATCTTTGGATAACTATTTTCAACCAGCCCTGTGTAAGTCCAAAGGATCAATTAACTGACTTGCTGAAATTGGTCATTAATGACCCATCACAATATGTGCTATCTCCACTGGGCCCAATCAAGGGTTAAAGGCAAGAGCTTACTCTCTGATCAAACAGGGCCTCTGAGAAACCACAATTCACAAGGCATATCTGGAATCTCAGCTCCAGTAGCATTTGCAAGATTTATATGCTGGTATTTAGAGTCATCACTGACTCTACCTGAACATCTGGTTGCTGTCAAATTTCCAAGGTACGCTGAGCTGGAATGCACCTGCTTACAATACCAACTACTTCTTAACATCATTTGTATTACAAGAATTCTTAGGACCCTTCATTGTGAAGCCACAGCAGAAAGGTAGCTCACACTGGCTGAGCAGCACCTCCTCCAGCTGCTGTTGAAGCTGCATCTGGCCAGAAGGATCAGCAGCCAGCCCTCACAGCCGTGGGGCTGCAGGAACTGCCACCCCAATCACCACTACAGTTCCCTCCTCCATATAGACTGTCTGCCTCTCATTCACGGTAGACACTGGGCAGACAGCTCTTTGCATATCTGCTTTTGGTTTTTATCCCACAATCTAGCTGTATAGTCAATATCAAGTGTAACACCACCAGTACACTGTTGAGGGACTGGGCAAGAGCCAAGCTGCCCGAGTCATCAGCCTGTCTACTGCAATTGCTAACAAAACCAGCTGTAGTGGACTGTCTGAAGTTGCCTGAGAAGTGGACATATAGCTTGTTTTTACATTAAATCCATTGCAGTTATTTTAATGGCCCCATTCTAACTTGATTTCAAACAGCAGGAAACCTTTGATTGCATCTCCACTCTCCTCACTAGAAGCCTCAATTTGTACTCAATGAGACAACTTGTTTTTCTCTCAACCGATCACTGTCATAAGCCTAACTAAATGTGTCAAGCAAACGGCATTATAAGAGATTCATAAATGCTAAGCCTCTAAGAGGCTAAGGAATGAGAAACATAATCGAGTGTCACTGCCAGAGGCAGAAGAGTTGTTTAGGAATTCTCATAAGCACCAATTCCACAGATATTCATTTTTATGCTAGTTAACCAGAAAGAGGCAGCTTGAGGAAATAGAAATGCTTCTCTGTCTCTGTGCTCATTCAGCACAGAGTAGAGAAATCATTATTCCACCTCAGATCAGCAGTTGAAGTGTTTCAGCATCTGATCCTGTGTAGTACAAGCTTCTGATCCAAACAGCGATCAGAAATGGATGTTTTTGGAATAGATACAAAATTACAGTGAAGTACAATTAGGTAAAGCTTTACCCACAGGGGAAATACCTTCCTGACACAAGCCAGTCACCAGTAAACGAGCTTGTGGTGGACCTCCTTTTCAATACCGTTTCATGTATAAATGAAACACTGAAACCTCTCCTCCTCCCTTGGCAACAGATTCAACAGGCTCTTTTTATGACACGATACTCTCAATTGAAAACTTTTTCTTAAACTTATAGGCGTAATTTAAAGGACCTCGCCTCTCACACGTCGCTTCCTCATTGGTGAAACTGTACACTGCGACTACAAGATGCTCCCTGGTCTTTTCTTCATTGGAAGACTTAGAAAGTCACTGTCATCACATACATCAGGCAATTTATTTCATATCCTATCTGCTGATAAATTTTCAGCCAAATTATCTATCATCACTGCCTGCCTCTCCCTTTCAATGGTAACCAAGGAGTTATGGCAGAAGGAGGACTGTACATTGAGGGGGTTTCATCCGCCTCCTAGAAGGAGCCTGTGGGTAGAAATTGAGCTCTGGAACACTGGTGTGGACATGCTCTCTCTGGTGTCCATCACAGCTGGCAGCAGCATCAGCTCCTAGGGCTGCTCTTTGTTGGTATTTCTATACACAGAACACTGTGCATAGGCTTCAAGAGACAGAACCTCTGCCCTTGAACTTTTCTCTGCTTCAGAGCAAAAAGTACATTTTGCACCAAGTAGCCAACTAGACAGCCTCTCCTCATTACTCTCCCACTGAGCTCCTACTGGTTACCTGCAAGTAAACCCGGCCTGCATTTAATCTCTAAATTTGAAGGAATAGTTCTTGTTTATTTTCACACTGGCCGTGACCGCAGCATTTCATGCACAGGTACATGCTATATCATCAATCTGTAAACAGACTTCCCACAGAAATCTGTCGAAAGGTCTTCACAGCGTCAGAAAGGCACCTGAGCACAGCAATACAGATGACCTGATGGAGGCATTCACTGTGCTGTCCTGATCTAGTTAACCAGCAATCACATTACTTTGCTCCTTCAATACCTCTGGGCTCACTTCAATTCACTTTGGTCTCTCCGAGTTTGACACTATTGTAGCTGCTGCTGTAAGATGCTCTCCAAAACTGAGCTTTATTTTACAAAGGTCTGAACATCTTCAGCTCATATTTCACTATCGGAAACGTACCTTCGATCAAAATACTGCGAGTCCAGACTCAGAGTGATCACTGCAGCACTATTATCAATTAGATGCAGGCTTCCAGTGAAACTGTCTGAAGAGAGGTAGGATAAAGTCGTCAACGAGTATATCAGTTACCTTTCAAATTTGACCTGCCATATTTCTTAAAGCTAAAAAATGCACACACATGAAAGCACCCTGCACACATAAACTAATAGCAAATGACATCCTTGTGGTTTCCATGAGGAAAACACTCCTTCCCTTTAGTTACTTTTTGTACTCTTCTCACTACAGCTATAGGAAGTTTCAGTAGCACCATCAAATCAACAATAGATGCACAATCTGCAGGCATTTAACTTCAAAAACAGTATTACTAACTGCTTTCTAAAAGGTAAATGTTTCATGTTATAAAAATAGTTCTTGACACCTGGACTTTCATGACTCCTTACTACTTTCAAAATTCAGTTCTCTCCCATAAACAAGCAAGAAAACCAATCTCTAAATAGGTTCATAGTCTTCTGTTCACAAAAAAACCCACAATGCACTTTGCAATGCTACTTTGAAGGAGGAGTTCTGCAAAAGTAGAGCTGGAAAACTGTATTATATTGCAAGATGAAAAAGCAGAAAGCATGGTGCCATTCATTTTAGTCACTTCTAAGCAATTTCGTTTTAATCTGCTGAAGGCAAATTTCAGTGTAAAGTATGAAAGCTCAAGATCATCTAGTTACGAAGATGAATGCCTGTTAAATCTTCAGTTGGGACTATTGCCTCCATTTATAAAAACACAATTTCTGCTCCAACAACAGAATTAGCATAAGTACCCTTACAGTCTTGCTCATAGGATCCGCCAGCTATATCTTCTTTCTTATTTCAATCTGAGATTGACGTCAGCAGCATTCACAACCTTTTGAGAACTCATTCTCCAGCTTCTACTTAATTTGAGGTCTCGGAACATTTATATGACTCACAAAATCTGATGTTTGGAGCTTCAGGGCACAAAGATGGAAAGAAATCCAAAGGGAAAAAAAAAAAGATTGTGTTTAATATAGTAAAATAAAAAGAGACAGAGAAAATATAGTCAGGTGCTATTTTTGGCAAGAGTTCTGCAGTAAAGAAGCGCACAAATTTCTCTTTCACTACTCAATAAAACAAAGAAACACAATTTTCTGTTCTATTCATTACTCACAGTGAATGAAGAGGTTGGTCATAAACGCAGTGTTAAATGTATAGGATTTTGCAGCAACCTGCTAGAGTTGAGCAATACTTTGGGACCACCAAAGCAAAGAACCAACGCATCAAGCCTCCCAACAGAGAACACTTTACACAGAACACACATATCTGACATTATCTGGGAGAAAGCTCCTGCAGAGTCAGAAGTCCCTGCTGGAAACAGCTCCAAATTGCAAGTCTGAATTCTACGTGCAGAACTTGAGAAGAACTCAACTTCTGAAGGGTAGGAAGTAGGATGTAATCACTGATGTCCATGCAGATTTAATTCCTGCAAACCCCAGTCCCTTCCTCTGCAGATGCACAGGCACTGGACATCGATTGGCTGAAGGGAAGAGGGTGCAGATGGGGAGATGGATTCCTCATGGCACCTCACAGGGAGACAATCTACTGCAGTGTTTGCGCTCTGTCGGATGGTGGCCTCTAGTTCCAAACCTCTGGTAAAAAACAAACTATCCCTTCTTTTCTGAAGGGACACCACCAGTTTATATGAATCCCTCAAGCCTTGTCATACTGTCAAATTAACACTTGCTGTTATTAATCAAGAATTTAATATATGAGATCTTAGAATTAATGTGTTCTGGAAATCTTTTAATTTAAAAAATGGAGATCCAATGAGTCATGACTGGAAAAGTCACTCAGCATCTCCCTTTGAGAGACTATTTTGAACAAATACTTTATTGAGCAGAGAGATTATAGCAGAACACACATGACTCACCTGTGGCATGAGGGCAATTAAATCTTTATCAACTTTTTTTTTTTAGCATCCATAAAATAAGCAGACAAATCAGAAGAGAAAAATTTCCTGCTTCTGGTATTTCCTAGTAACAGTCCCAGAGTAGTTAGCAAATATGATAGCCTGGATTTATTCTCGCTTTCCCTTGTGAAAAAAAAAAAAAAAAATGCCACACTGCTTCTCGGAAATGCAGGCAAGAGTTAAAAAAAAAAAAAAAAAAGGAAAAAGAAAAAAAAAATAAGAAGAGGGCTTCATTGCACAGTTTCTGACATTATAACCAACAAAACAAATACCATCTCTTCTCTGCCTTTGTATAAGATGATAGAAAGCAGATTTAATAAAATAAAGGCTGTATATTTTTAATCATCAAACTGACTGCACTGACCCTCTGGCAGTTGTAGAGTAACATAATATGTTTGGAAGGCACATTCTCAGGCAGGATAAGTGGCTGCCATTCCAGGAACTTTAGAACTCTGAAAGATCCCAGCTGGAGTAAAAGTCTTTAGGCGACACCAGCACTGCGCAGGGGGGCTGTCTACACAGGCCCTCACTTACCAGAGACACAGAGAGCTCCAGAAGTGAAGATGGCACAGCTCTGGCTGTGCTTAAGCTAAACAAGGCTTGCTGTCATCCCCTGCCATGCTGCACTGAGCACAACCTGCTTGCTCTCAGACAATGCATCTCCCCTCAGTGTTTTACGACTCTGCTGAGCAGGTGGGTGCACCAGACAAGGTTACTGCAGCATTCAACCCTACATGTGATGTCAGCCTCTTCTGCAGATCCTCCAAGTTTACACCAATTTAAAGATTGGAACTGTATCTTAAAGACCCTCATTTTTTCTGGTAACTGTTAGCGCTGTGTCTTTGGGAGAAAAATCACTGTAAACCCAAACGCTCTATGGCATTTCAACTTCTGTACCTTAAATTGCCACTTAAACGTCCCTCTCTAATGGCTGCACACAGCCAAAACTTGCTCTTTGGCAATCATAAGCAAGCTTGCACAGCCCTTCAAGCAGCTATTTCTGAAATAGCACAACATTCCAACAGCATGCAACACAAGCTTTCAGCCTTGGGGACCTTAGAAATAACAAGGGACTAAGCCAGACACAAGGCAGGACTGAAGCTACCAGTTTGTGTTCATCCCACTAGGAACTGGAACACACCTTGCCATGCTGCGTTGCAGTGGAGAGGCAGTCTGCAGTAGTTAGGAAGTTTATTCATCACCTTCAATCCCTAACTAGTTCTTTTCTTGTTTCCCACTCTTCTGTTGCCTTCCACTTACGTCAGCTACACTTCTACAAAGGTAGCAGAGGGCAAGTTTACACTGTCCACCAAGTTGTGAAGATGTTACATGACCACACACCCCAAATCACACTTAGCCTCAGTTAACCTCTGTGAGGCTGTCACCGTTACCAATAACAAAAATAAGTTAGAGTGTCTCTTTAGAAACTGCGCACACATGCACATCAACATGGTGAGGTCTGATTTTCTTCACAGTTTTGGTGGTTCTATAACCCAGCAAGGGCTGAGAGAGGGTAAGATAAGCATAAAGGTTAAGGTCCATCATTCCACTCTTGCAAGAGAGACTTTGAAAACACATTCCTTAAGTAGCCTTGCTTGGCTGTAAATTTCCAGTGTTACTATTCCATGCACTCACTCGATGCACCAGCGTGTTCTATTATAGTCAGAGTATTTCTTCTCCAGAAAGGCAAAAAGTAAATTGACTTCCTTGCTTTTCCCCAGCTCTCTTTGTTCACTCTTACGCACAGCTCCATTATTTCAAGTTCTGTTACGGCAGTTCTCTGTGAGAACTAACCTGACAGTTAATGCAAAAGTGTTTAAGGTGCTGTTTGATTTCACCAAGAGCAAGCCAGGGTGCATAACACAGAGCCAAGACAAAACCATAGTTTTAAGTGGCATAGCCTTACAGAAATGTCTACAGCATGAAGCTAAAATGCATAGCAAGGAAGCATTTTAACATTTGGTGGTAATTCCAGTGGGAATGTATTTTTTAGCCTATATAATAATATATACCAATAATGTAGGACAGTTTGGGAGTTTTAAAAAAATCCAAAATATATTTGATGGGAGTTATTTCTCCTTCTTCCCTCAAAAATAAGATGAGACCTGCAGTCCTTCGTAAAGGACTTTCAATGGACTTATCAAAGCTGACTCATGCCAGTCTACCACAATTTGGCACTCGGAGCACTTGCTTCCTTTCAGAACTGGGAAGGGCTCGGTGCCCGCTGGCAGTCAGCCGAGCAGGATGCAGTTACCATGGCACTCGAACACTTGGTAACTTCAGAACGCCACAGCGTTATCACCAATGCAGGGACCAAAGGAGAGGGAGCAGCAGGTGGATCTTTGAATAAGCACATGGAAAAGCAAAAACAGCATTAGGGTGAATATCCTGCCTAGTAAACACCCTATGCACAGATCCCCCATCTGTTCTATTTTATCCCTCTGGCTACAAGAAAAGCAGAGAGACAGTAGCACCTGATAGGCATCAGCAGCATATGTGCACAGACGTATCTACACACACCACTCTCTCCCCATGACTTTACCCTCTAGCACTGGTACAGAGTCTGCATCTGTTTGTCAGAGTGACTAGCCAGCAAGAATCCAGCTGAGAAAATACCATCATGGAGCCTTCTTTAAGTAATACACAAAGTTCAATCACTTGAGTCTTATGCAACATGAAGGTATTTCAGTTAATAAAGCACAGCAGATGACCACATAGTGCATTTCTCTGCTCCACTTACACCTGCACCCCCAAGTTTCAAATACTATTGCTGCCTCCTGTTTCAGTTTCTATCATAAATTAGTAGCAAAGCAGTGAGTGTCTGATAGATGATCATCAAAGAAATGGATGTGAAGCAGAATTAGCAAAACTAGAGGACTTTTCAAATAAGATGAAAGTGAACAACAGAAGCACAGGATGCTATGTGTGAGGCAGGTGAAACACTTGGCACTGTCAGCTCCGTTTGGAAGGGGGAACATCTTAACAACACAACAAAGCCTCGACTGTGACAGAAGCAGAGAAGGATACACTAAGATGCCTAGGATACACTTTCGGACGGCAGTGGCCCCTGACTATAAAATGCAAGGTGCTATGCTGCTGTTGAAAGATGTATCTATCCCCAAACAGGATTTATATGTTTCCCACTTTGCCACTCAATAATATTTGCTGGGCAACCAGAACAGCTCACCAGAAATCTATCTTGAGATCCATGCCTCCTGGTAAATGCTACATTGTTCTGCAGATGGGAGGACCTAAACAGCATGCCACAGGCCTCCCAGTATCTCCACACTGCAGGAGTATGCTGCATCTTTATCCAGTTTCTGGTGCTCTCCACCAGCGTTTCCTTCTGTCATACCCACGGAGTCCATTGCTGCTGCCCTCCAACACAACTACATGCAGCAGCCAGGTGGATCTCAGAGCACACTGTGGTTACGCTGCAGCTTCAGCAAAATTTAACTACAATGATCAGGTCAGAGGTCATTTTGGGGACCTGGTTACTAAAACAAAACCAAAAACCAAGAAACAAACCACATATGATTTTATGTTGTGGATAGGGAATAATGTACCCTATCCCCTGGGCTGGAAGGATCATCACTCATTTGCCTTTCTAACAAATCAGAAGCTGTGTCAGGGATGCCCATACCACCTTCCCTCCACACAACTGAAAATAGCCTTGCCAACAGATACACAGAAAATCAGTGCTCAACATCTTGGCACTTAGTTCATACTGTTTAATGAATCATTAAATAGCTAGACAACAGAAAATAAATTACAAAGTACCCACTGCTAACCTCCCAGGTACTCCAGTTGTACTACAGGGTACAATTTCTCCCATCAGAAAACCAGGTTTTATGGTCTCGGGTTCCTGTTTTTATCTCTAAAATCAACCATTCAGCCTACTCATAAATGTTATATAAACATGACATGGCAGTAGGCAACACAATGCATGGAAGTTATACATGTGAATAAGCTCAACAAATAGTTGTGGTTTTCTATCATTTGACAAAAAGCTTACGACACAGTTTAAGTACATGCTTACTTGAGTCGAGTACTATGAGAACTCATAAATTCCACCCACTGTATTACCTCGTAACTGATCACAGTGTAACCAAGCAGACTTTAATAGAGACTATACCTAGTCATTATGCAGAAAATAGAACTGCGAAAGAAAATCACAGTAAGGGTGATTCTGGTAAGACAAGGACAACTAAAACGTTTTGAGGCACATGAGTCTAAGACCTTATGCAAAATGATTACAAAATATCTATTTTGAATTTCTGATAATGTAAAATGTCAGGAGGCCAGCAACCCATTTGTCCTTTCTAAGCTTAACTACCTTACTACATCAAAGGAAGAATTTCCCTTGAAATTTCCCGTGCACAGCTTTTCCTCTACTGGACAACCAGTTAACACTGGCTCATTTTCTCTAGAAAAGGTCCAAACCTTTGAACTCTCAGCAGCTCTTAATCAACTTACACAATTAACCCTGCTCCTGGGTACAGCCTGGTACCTCTGAATACAATAGTGGAACTTTTTTTATTTTACCAAAATGCACAAAACAAGGGCAAATGCTCCATACACCCAGTAACACTGCAAAGATGTAGCACAAAGAGATACTACACCTTGCAGAGAGAGTAAATCCAATACTGTAAGCAGGAGTAACTCCAGCAGCAACAGAGCTTAGACTGAAGTTGAATTTGACCTCCACTGTAATGTGGAGTTATAATGAGATAACAATGGGATTGAGGTGATTAACTATAAACAGAAATAAACCTTCCATGTCAATTGTTTAACTGCAAACACAGGAATGCCCTACCCAGCAATCTTAGGCTGCTAAATAAATTAAATACTGAGTGGGATAACTAACTACCCAAGTTTTTATTTTCAAGTTTTTATTTCTCTTCCTTGTACCACTCTTGCAACTCAAATCTTAAAGACCATTCAGAGTAGCATGAGCACCAAGTTCTTCCCAAAGCAAGAGTATGATTACCTGCTATATAGCCAAGACCTTGGAACTGAATTACAGACACTGTCATTGTATCCCTTGTTCGGTCAAACATTCTGTGTTGTGTTTTAACATCAGAAGTAGTGCTTTACGTTAACTCACTCCCAATGATTTTCATTCCTGGGACCCAGTAAATCCTCAGTGCTGCAAATAAGATGTAATCCTCACTTGCTGACAAGGAACAACCTGCTCTTTTCACTATCATGACTTTGTCCATTTTAGTTCTTTGTCTAAACAGCAAATCGGAGGATTTCATAACAGCTGTGAGCAGAATCACTGAGCAGAATCAGGTCCATTAGGTATTTAGAGATATCCATCACTACTGCATCTATGTATTAAATTACAGAACTCTTATTTCTTATTTTAGAAATAAGTTTTGTGCAAGTATTCAACTTTAAAGTCAGTGCTTATAAGGAACTTAGCAAAAACATGATGGGAATGGGATGCCATGGCACTAGATGATTCTCTCATCTGAAATGCATAATTAGCTTTCCGTTAAGTGTGCAATTAGCATTAAAATTTACAATCAAGTATAACAGTGTTCTAATTTTATCTCCTTTAAATTAAGAAAAAAAAAAAACACCAACTTGGTTACCAATGTTGCTTCTTTGAATCCCTCCCCTATGAGGTGAGCTGCACAGTAACACCCTGTCATCCAGGCAGCAACTGATAGAAAAAGCTTTTAGAAACACTGCATGTTTGCTTTCTGGACAGCTACACAGCTTGGGCTTTATTTCGGTTTACACTTTTTTTGTTGTAATGGTAACTGCCATTCAGCATAATTAGCAGTTGTCATATTTCTGCTTGTAAAAATCCTTCCCACAAAAACAGA
>JAAGNO010019098.1:0-20369 GCA_033439905.1 Ceryle rudis
GACCCCCGCACCCGCGGCCCCGCCCGGCCGCCCGTTGGCCCCGCGGCGGGCGGAGGTGTAGGAGGGCGGGGCGGGAAGAGAGAAGCGCGCGTCATTCGGCGGCCATTGGCGAAGCCGTGCCGGGAAGTGGGGGCGGCTGCTGATTGGAGAACTAGTTGTCACTCAGGGAGCACAGCCGCCCCTCCGGGAATGGATTGGGCGAGCGTCAACTGCGCCCTCCATATGAAGAGACCCGCCTCCTGCGGTATCTGATTGGGTAGGGAGCTGCCACTCCGCTGCAAAGTGGATCGTGATAGGGGCGCTCCGTAGTGGGCGGGGGCGGAGCGGCTCTTTATAAAGAGCGCTGGCGTGCTGCGTACTCGCAGTGACAAGCCCTGGGGCAGAGTTGGGGTGGGGCTGGGCTCGGCGCTCGTGTTAAAAGCGGATGGCTGTTTGGGGACCTTCCCCCTCTTTCTAGCCTGTGCTTGTAAGGGCCCCAATAAAGTCTTCCCCAGCACCCATGTGTCCGGTATTGGTCAACCCCTGCCTGGCGGTGGGGCTGACGCAAGCTCGGGTGCTGTGCCCAGCCTCCCTGCTGTGGAGGTTTGAGGGTTCCTCATTCCTTGGAAGTGTGTGTGTGGGGGGGTGCTGGCAGCCTTGTGCTGGGGCTGGCCTCAATGGCTGACTATGAGACATTCCGGTACTTGAGCTCCCCACAGGCTCTGGAGTGAGTTATGCTGCTCCTGCAGGCTTCTTCACCCCAACGATTTCCTCTAAAAGCCCTTTTTTTACTGATACTTCGACTAACATCAGCCTTATCCTGTTGGAATGCAAGCTGTGGTGCAGGAATGTCTTTCTGCTTGCTCCCTAGCAAATTAAGTTGATGATTTCTCTGCAGAGCTTTGTGTTACTCAAGCACCCTTTGGTGGCCTATTAGCCCTGCAGATGACCTGCTCAGCCCCCTGCTTCTCCTGGATATAAAACCGCTCATTAGCTCTCATAGCCATTAGCAAGTTGTGCCTGTCCTGCTTTCTGCTCCTTCTGGATTTGGGTGCAGGCATCACCTCTGCCTGCTAAGGGCTCCTGTCTCTTGCTCCAGCCCATGGGTGACACTCCCCACCTCTCACGGGGTAGCTGGTAGCAGTGGGACTGACTCGGGTACAAGGCTGGTGGTGGCCATGGCACAGAGCAGCACGTGGTGATGGGCAGCTTCCTACACTGGCCCCTCTCAGTGGAAACCTGCTGGTGGGCAGCAGCCTGGGCCCCTGAGCACAGCTCAGCCAGGTGGTGCTGGTGCACGGGAGGGAAGGGATTAATGTCCTTGGGCTGTAGTGAGGCTGAGAATAGCACAAACTATTGCAGTTACAAATTGCCAGTGCAGTAGGTACTGACCTGTCTGCTGGGTTCTTCAGCATCTGGTGGAGATCAGGTATCACATCTTCTGGCTATGAACCTGCAGTGATAACAAGGAGGATGATGCTTTGATCTGCCATACCTCAGAGGTGATATCCCTTGTCACTCTGCTGTGAGGGATGAGCTCACACTGTGAGCTTTCTTTTAGAGATGCTTTCCTTTTAAAGGTGACACATACCTATTTTGAGCTTCAAATGCAATGACTTTGTTTCTGTGTATTTGTGCATTTAACCCTTAGGTTGCTACTTTTGGATTCCTCCCAGATGGTGTTCTGCAGCACTGTTCCCACCACTGGCAAGAGTCATCAGCCATGGGATACTGCTCGAACAACACAAGTGTCCAGAGGGGCCTGGTGTCCCCAGAAGAGCTGGAGGCAGCCTGGGTGGTGGAACTAGGACTCCGTTTTTTAGCTCTGCGGAGGAGGTGTGGCTGGATGGAGAGAGGGCTCCAAAGCCACACCTACCAGTGGAGTAACTCAAAATAATCTTGAGAAATCAGAGAAACAGCCTGAAAATGCAGAATGTGATTCCAGGCAGACGAGCACAGGTGCTGCAGTTGGGTTGGAGTAATCAGTGCTTTGAGGGGAACCACTTTCCTGGAGGTACTGGGGTCATGGTGGCTCAGGAGTAAGGGTCACACTGTGGTGGATTAAATGGACTTTGTACAAAGTTGGGATGGAAAGGGCTGATGTGGAGAGGCAGAGCTGCCTGCCTGACTTTGTCCAGGCAGGACAAAGTGCTGGGTGGCAATGCAGCAGGAGGTGCTCAGTGGAGGAGCTCTCTCAGGAGTGCCCCAGTACCCCAGCAGTACCTGGGGTGAAGGTGGGGACCAGGAACTCCCAGACCCCATCCAGCCTTCACAGTCTGATGTTTCAGCCTGAGGCTCCCTTCAGAGGATTGGATGTTACCCCAATGCGATCACAGGCTGCATGTGCTGGTGACTCCTTGCTTAAGCAGGGGGTCCCTGCATCCCCCCACTCTGGCCAGTCTCTGGCCTCTTCTGCCCAGCAGCATCCCAGAGCTGTACACTCATGCCCAGGAGGAGGGATGGTGCCTTGTCCCCTGGTCAGCCCCAGCAGTGCTAGGTGAGTGTGAGGCCAGGGCACACAAACCCAGGGTACCGCAGAGCCCTGAGGTGCTGCCCATGGAGCTGGTGCCCCTTGGGAAGAGCTCCTCTTCCTTATTTGCATGGCCTGGCCGAATCCCCATCGGGCGCCCTCATCTCCCTGGGTATTTTTAGAAGCAAAGTGCTGTTTAATTGTGAAAAGGCGAAAGGCGTCGGTGGGAGGGAAGCCGGGCAGCAGCGATAGGGCAGCTCCTTCCGTGCACAGAGCCAGTGTGGCTTCAACCGCCAGGGCTGGCTGACACTGCGAGTACCCCAATCCCCTCCAGCTCCCGGACCCCACGGCCCAGCTGTGCCCATCCCAGCAGGGGCTGGCAGGGACCAGTGTTCCTCAGGCTCCTGCTCCCAGGCACCGGTGGTTGTTTTTAGCTAACTGCAAGTCTGATGTTTTGAGATTTTCTATTTTGAGCAGCAAAGCTGGAGAAGTGGAGCAGCCTCTGACCCTTGGGTGTTTGTGCAGAGTGGGGCAGGGAGCCGGGCAGGGCAGGCACAGGGTGGCTGCTTCTCCCGGGGCGGGATGTGGTTGCCCTGGGTTCTTCACCCCATGGTTACCCCCATGGCCCCTCAACACCTCAGGCTGTGCTGGAGCTTGTTCCCACATAGCCCCATCTCCCACACTCTCCCAAGAGAGGACAGCGTTTCTGGCACTGGGATGTCATTCCTCCTTTCCTTCCTGCAGCAAGATCCCGATGAAGCCCTTGAGCAGGATGTGGGGTATCCCACCCCATCCCTGCACCCCTTGTACTGCACCATGGGGTACATATGTGACTGCATGGCATGACACAACTGTGTGCTGATAGGCAGCCGGAGGGGGCCGCCCTGGCAGAGAGGCACACGGTTTGAACTGGTCTTCTGTGGTGGCACAGCCAGCTCAGCCTGGTGTTGGAGACACTGCCAGGTGAGAGGTTTTGCCTCCCCTCATAGCATCCATGTGGCCAGTCCCCTGTGCTGGAGGGTGCCAGTGACCATAGGTGTGCAGAGGAGCTGGGGTTTGCCTGGCACTAGGGAGGTCTGGTGCTTGCTGGGGCTGATGAAGTGAGTTGTCAAAACCAGTGAGTTACCCACCCTGCAAGGGGACAAGTGGGGTGACCCAGGTGACAATGGGTGCTGGTGATGGGTGCTGTTTGCTGGGCTCCCAGGAGGCAGACACCAGCCCCAGGCACAGGCTTTGGACTCATTTTATTTAACCCCACATTTCCAAAAGTACCTCGAGACGCACCCAGCACTGCAGTCCAGGGTCCGTGGTGAGCCAGGTGCTGTGAGTCCAAGGAGAATGACAGCATTGGTGACTCCCTGAGACACCAGGGTGTGGTGATGGAGGGGTAGGTGGAAGTGTCCTCCAGCAGCTCTGGGGGCAGCTGCAGCACTGCGTTGCAGTTGTAGCTGAGCTGGGGGCTATGTCCCCAGCATCCCAGCAGGTCCCTAGGTGCGGTGCCGGTGGGGGATGGTGAGGAGCCGGCGGAAGGCAGCACGGAAGTCCCGGTTGAAGAGAGTGTAGATGAGGGGGTTGAGGCTGCTGTTGCAGTAGCCGATCCAGAAGAAGAAGCTGAAGAGGGATTTGGAGACGTGGCAGCCCTCCCCGCAGACAGCACCCAGGCTGTAGGTGAAGAAGAAAGGGAACCAGCACAGCACGAAGGCCCCCATCACCACGGCCAGCACAACAGTGAAGCGCCGCTCCTGTGCCCGCACAAGCCGCTGCCGGCACAGTGACACGCTCTGGTGCTGGCTCCGTCGCCGCCAGCCTGATGTCCTGACTCCCGGCCCCTTCTTGCAGGTGCTGGCAGGGCACGGGGTATGGGCTGTAAGGAGAGCCGCTGTCCGCCGGGCTGTCAGGTGGTAGATGCGGCAGTAGACGGTGACCATGACGAGGCACGGGGCGAAGAAGGAGGCGGCACAGGAGGCCAGCACGTACCAGGTCTCCTGGCTCAGCTGGCATTCCTGGCCCCCTGACTGAGCCCGCAGGAGAGGTGGCAGTGCCACCAAGGCTGCCACTGCCCAGACCACCCCAATCATCCACTTCACCCGTCTGGGACTGCGGCGCAGGTTGAGCCGGGCCGCCCGGGTGACAGCCCAGTAGCGGTCGAGGCTGATGGCACAGAGGTGCCCAATGGATGCGGTGCAGAGCAGCACGTCCAGCGCCAGGTAAAGGCTGCACCACAGGCCACCAAAATACCAGTAGCCCATCACTTCGTTGGCCAGTGAGAAGGGCAGGACGAGGATGGCCACTAGGATGTCTGCTGAGGCCAGGGACACCAGGAAGAGGTTCTGTGGGGCACGCAGGGCCCGGCTGGTGGAGATGGCTGCCACCACCAGTGCATTGCCCACCAGTGTGGCCAGCAGGACGGCCAGAGCAGCCAACAGGATGAGCCCTGTGGCTGTGGGTGAGTGTGGGGCGCTGACAACGCTGCTGCCATTACCAGAGGCGTTGGGGAGGGCGCTGTCTGGCTCCATGCTGGCCTGGCCCCTTGGGCAGATGAAGCCCCATGGGGCTGCCCCTGCTCACTGGCCCTGACGCATCTCGTGACACAGCCTCGGCATTGCTGAGTCCCTGGGGGGTTGTCCCGGCCACCACTGCTCCCGTACTGACCTGGTCTGCTAGCAAGGTGGAGGTAGTCCCAGCCTGGTGGCTGCCTGGCTAGGCACACGGGGTGGTGGCAGTGCTGGGAACCCCGAAGTGGCTCCCACGGCAGCCCTGCTGCCTCTGTTGGTCCCAGCCCCGGAGGAGGGCGGGCGGGAAGGAGGGAGGGAGGGACAGGCTGATAGAGCTGGCAGGAACCCAAGCATCCGTGGGCAGTGTGAGCAGTGGTTATTGCAAACACTTAAAGAGCTCCTGCCAGGGTCACCATGGTGGGTGGGCTCTGCCACAGGCATTGGGGTACCTGACAGGCTGAGAACACTGCCTGACCACACTGAGTGGTCATCCTGCTTATTTCCAGCCCGGCAGACACCACAGCACCTCACCAGCTGCCTTGTTCTGTGCCCACCTCATGGACATGCTGCCGTGGCACACTGTGGTGCAGCACGGACCATACTGGCTCAGCCTTCCAGGTGAGGTGGGTGGAAGAAGGTCCTGTCTGTGGCATGGTGGTACAGCCTGGCTGTGAATGACAGGAGCAGGGTTTAACTGCGGCATCAGCAGCAGATGCCCCTGTGACACCAGTAGCACGTTTGGTGCATCCTCAGCACCAGGCACCCATACGGGGCTGTGCTGTGCTGTGATGGTGTGTGGGCACAGGGGCAGATGGTGGGTGTCTGGCACCTGTGACTCTGGCTGCAGCTCCAGCAGCATTTGCAGAGGCAGGAGCCTGCGTGAAGAAACACATACCCGGGGGGCGGGTGCTCGGCGTTTATTAGACACCAGCTGAGCAGGGATGACAGAACCTGGGTGGCCATGGGAGCGGTGGCCTGCATGTCTGGTGCTGGCTAGAGCCGGGTGGCACTGTGCAGGGGCAGGTGAGGGGAGCCCACCCGGATGGCAGGGCCAGGCACCTCCTCGGGGTAGGAGAGCGTGGGGTTGTCCAACCCCAGCCTGGCCTTGTCCCGGGGAGGGCCCTCGCGCTCTTCCCAGCCCTCGGGGCTGCGGCAGCGGTCGGTGCAGCAGAGGGTGGCCCTGGTGATGAGCCGGTCAAGAGGCTGCAGTGAGTGCATCCAGGCAGGGAGGAAGTCCCAGGTCTGCAGCCATTTGGGCAGGCGGCCAGGGCTGCGCGCCTGCAGTGCGTTCACCAGCCCCACAAAGAAGAAGAGGCCAAGGAAGGGTGCGCCTACCCCTACCAGTGCCTGCCAGCCTGCCATGGAGATGCCGAAGATGAGGGAGGGCAGCAGGAGGAAGCAGACGATGAGGTACAGCACGGCAAACCAGCGGTACTTGGCTGTGCGCTCACCCAGCGCCTTGGCCATGCGGATGGGCAGGCGGGTGAAGGGCAGCGGGTACCACAGCAGGATGCCAGAGATGTTGAAGAAGAAGTGGCAGAGGGCAATCTGCAGGGACGGCATCCCCATTGGGCAAGGCGTGAGGGCTTCTCCCAGCCCCTGCCTTGCCTGGTGCCCCCACCAGCCCAGACATGGCCCTGGGCTGCCTATACCTGGAAGGAGCTGGCCAGCTTGTCCCCTGGGCTGGCTAAGGCAGCCAGGATGGCAGTGGTGGTAGTGCCGATGTTGGAGCCCAGGGTCAATGGGTAGGCGCGCTCAATGCTGATCACTCCCAGGCCTGAAGGAGAGACACCCAACCCCGTCCCATTGCTTCTTGCCAGTGCCATCCCCACGTGCTCCCAGAAGGCAGAGCTTCTTCCACCTCTCTGAGCACTTCAGCACTCATGGGCCATTTTGGGGGGGAGACCTGCACATGGCAGGGGATGAGGCATGTCCAGGACTCACCAATCAGGGGTGTGATGGCTGAGGTGAAGACAGAGCTGCTCTGCACCACGAAGGTCATCCCAGCACCCACCACCATGGCGAAGTACCCCGTGAGCCAGCTGAGCGGGTGTGGGAGGTCTGCCATGGCATGGCCGTGGCCACAGAAGGTGGACACAAGCATAGACATGAGCATGGGCACATCATCTGGGAGCAGCCCAGAGCTCGCTCCTACATGGTGCTGGGGAGGGGACTGTGGGACCAAGCTCTGGGTATGAGGTCAAGCTGTGGGTAGGGGACCAGTCTGGTTGCTGGTGGCCAGTATGGCTGGGGAAGGAGGATGTGGACACCAGGAGGCCATGAGCAGAGTGGGAATCAGGGACAGGCAGGGCACATGGGAGTTCAGGCAGGGATGGAAGTTAGAGGCAGCCAGAGATGGGGCTGAGGATGGCAGGTGGGGATGGGTGGTCATGTGGCAAGCAGGATCCTGTCCCACTCACCAGTGTTGATGACCTTCTGGATGGCTTTGGCCACCTGCCCCTTGAGCAGGGAGTTGAGGAGTTTGACCAGGAGGATGAGGCAGGTGCAGAGCACGACGAGGGACCCAGCCAGCAGCACCAGCCCCACGGCCAGGTCAGGCAGCAATGTGTCGGTGAAGAGGTGCTCGCCTGCCCCACAGCACAACTAGACAAGGATCTGGAGCTGGCCCGACCCCACTCACAAACTTGCCCCCCAAGACACCTTGACACCTGGACCCCAGCCCAAGTTCTTCCAGCCCTGCCCCATATCATGCTTCAAGCCCCATGCCTAGCACCCCTCCATCCCACATACAGCTCCCCAGCCTTGCCTGCATCTCCCCAGCGCCATTCACAGTGCCCCCCAGCCCTGACCAAGCTCCCCAAATCCACTCACACTTCTGCCTGGAGATGTTGTGGAGGTTCTCAATGCCCTCAGTGCTGCAGTGGCCTGGGACCGTGCAGTTTGGGAGGGGCCCAAGCTCAATGGTGGCCATCTGCAGGGAGAAAGTTGGTTGCAGCTGGCTCCACAGTGTCCTCAGCCAGCCCCAGCAGGGCCACAGATCCCTCACCTGTGTGGGTGCAGGGCCACACCAGACGCGGATGAGGCTCCGGTTACGCATGCTCTCATCTCCTGTTGCGATGCCTGTGATCACTGACTTGTCCAGCTATAACAACACATGCATGTTGGAGAAGGCCCTTGGAAGCTTACAGCACCCCCAGCTCGGGGACATCTTCACTGGGATGGGTACATCACTGCTAGCATGGGGACACCTGGATACAACCGCCATCAAAGGGACACTAGTGCTGGGGATATCACCATCAGCACTGGGACAGCAATGCTGGGGAACCACCACCACCACACTGAGGGACACCATGGCTGAGGAGACCTGGATGATGAGCTTGGTGAAGGGCTCTGTGATGATCTTCAGTAGGTCAGGAGCATCCTTCCCACTGCGGATGTTGAAGGTGGCCACGACCAGACGGGTAACATGGTGCAGGTACCCGCTCATCACCTCCAGTGGCAGAAGGACCATCACAGACAGCCAGTTGAAGCAGTCGTGCACCGTGGCACCAGCAAAGGCCCTGTATGTAGGAGCCCATCAGCATGGAGTGACCCCCGGGGAGCAGCCCTCAGCCCCCTCAGTCCCCTCTGCCCCGACCAGCTCTTACCTTTTGAACTCACTGCGGTCACCAGCCTGCATGAGGGCCACAATGGTGTTGGTTACAGAGGTGCCGATGTTGGAGCCCATGATGATGGGGATGGCAGAGCGCACCTCCAGCACTGGGGACAAAGAGACCCACTAGCACCACATGGCCTGTCTCAGGGTGATCCCATACGGCCACCCTGTCCCCAGCCTCAGGTCCCTGGGAGTCCCACGGGCGCACTCACGCCCTGAGGAGACCATGCTGACGATGATGGAAGTAGAAGTGGAAGAGCTCTGCACCAATACGGTCACCAGGATGCCCACCACCAGCCCAGCAACTGGGTTGGAGAGGATGGCATTGTCCTTGAAGATGTCCCCGGCCACCTTGCCTGCAAGACAGCAAGAGAGGCAGGTGCTGGCACAGTGGGTGCCACCAGCTGCACAGGCACCCCTGTCATCCTACCTCCAGCCAGCTGGAAGGCAGAGCTGAGCACATCCAGGGAGCACACAAAGAGGTACAGGAACCCGAACATCAGAGGCACCTTGAGAAGGGAGACACAGATGGACTGGATCCTGGCCCAGCACCCCAGCTCTGCACAAGACAAGAGAGAGTGTTAAACACCAGCCATGGCACGGCCCCGGCTCCCCTGGCTCTCACAGCCCTACACAATCCTCCTGTGCCCCTGTCAGGATGGGGCTCATGTCCCCAAGCCACCACTCCCCAGGTCCCCTCCATCTCCTCCCACACTGGAACACTGTGTGCCAGCCATTGCTCTTTGGCTCTGCCCATGGTACCCCAGAGAGCTGAGAGCCTCACCCGCTGGCAGAAATCTTCCATGCTGGGGGTCTGGCTGAGATGCCAGCACAAGGACTGGCACCACGGGGCAGCGGGGAAGAATTGCTGCCAGTCCCAGGGACAAAGCTGGGTCTCTCCTGGTACCCAAGGCTGCCCTGGGTTTGCCTGGCAGGTCTCTGGAGTGCTCCCCAACCCGGCTGCTGTGTGCCCACTGCCTGAGGGTCTCACCTGGCTTCTGCAGCTCATCCAAGCCCAGTCGGGGCCCCTGCCAGGGCAACACGTCCAGCTCGTACCGCTCCCTGCCCTCGCCCAGGAGCCCCGGAGAGCTGGGGCAGGGGTAGCCATGGTCAGGGCAGGGCACTGCACCGACGGTGAAGGGGCAGGTGTGGGCACCTGGCAGCCTGTGCAGAACTAGGGAGAGGGGGCAGCTGCATTATGGCCCCATCCTCGCAGGGCCCCCTCTGCACAAGAAAGCGGGGCACCACCTGGGCCAGGGTCTGGCCAGAAGCAGAGCTGAGCCCAGCAGGGTGAGGAAGAAGTGGAGGAGGAGGGCTGGGGGCACCTACCTTGAGGGCTGGGGCAGTAGGCAAACTGGGGCCCATGTACCACCCTTCCTGCCTGCACCGGGCAGCGGGGCAGGGCTGGGCTCTCCCTCCGGTAGGGCAGCATCACTCCTGCTGAGGCGGGGCAGAGGTGGCCACACGTCACCACAATGGAGCCACAGCTGCACTGCACTGACCGCCACTGGCTCCCCAGATCCCTGCCATGCTGGCACCGCCAAGGAGGACCATCCCATTACTCAGTGGTCCCCAAGGCCTCTGGCTGACATTTTGTCACCCCAGTGAGCTCCTGCAAGGGCAGGCAGGGGACACAGGGAGGGTACAGGGGACACGGCTAGGGACACAACAGCCTCCTGCTCACCTGGGGCTGGCCGGGCAGTCAGGGCAGGGCCATGTCCATATGCCACATCCACACGTCCCTCCAGTGAAGTGGCCCGTGGGGCACTGAGGTCCTTTATACACATGCCAAGAGCAAAGTCTAAGGAGCCCTGCGTTGCCCCTCGCCTCCGCTCACTGCTCACCTCCTCCCCAGAAATTCCTGCAGTTAATGGGTAACCCCATGGCATCCCACGTCAGCTGTGGCCCCAGGGCAGGATGGGGCACGCGCCTCTGGGGTACCGTACCACCGGCACTCCCTGCCTCGCCTGTCCGAGGCTCAGCATTGCGCCTGGGTGAGTGGCAGCTGGTGTGGTGGGGAGTGAAGCCAGAGCAATGCTAGAGCTTAGTGCTCGAGAGGTGATGCTGTAGCAGCCGTAGCTCTCCCTCATTTGGTGCTGAGTGCTTCAACCCCTATACAAGAGGAAGAGGAGGAGAAGGAGGAGGAGGAGAAGGGCTCAGTGTTGGTGCCACTGAAGTGTCCCAAACGGGGGGTGAGGCCACACACACCTCCGCCATCCTCAGAGCCATCTGAGCAACAGCTGTGAGGGACCCGGCTCTGCCCAGAGCACATGCTGTCCTCACCTCCAGGGTATTGATGGTGGAAAACATCAGAACCAGTCTGGTACCTGTATCTTGTCACTGGTGGCACATGACCTGGCTCAGCCCATGCCAGTGGCTCAGTGTGGAGCAGCCAGCAGCACTGCAGAGGCTGAGTGGGTCAGAGCCCACATCTTCCCAGCATGCATGATGCTGTGGTGGGCAGGAGCAGAGCGACACCAGTGTTGTCGTCATCACCTCCTTGATGTTGTTTATCATTACCCACTGTGTACACACCTCTGGCCAAGTTTCCATCCATCTGCAAGGGACAGGGCCAGCCTGTGTCTAGGTCTGCCTAGGGGAGAGCCAGGAGCCAAAGGCCCCTCCAGCCCCAGTGCCTGTGGGGAGTGGGCATGGAGGGGCAGTGCAGCTGCCATATCCTTGTTCCTCTGGGGTCAGGCATTTCCAGGACCCATCACTGCGGACAAGCCAGCTGCAGTTGTATTGGGGGAGCCAAGGGAGATCCCTCAGGTACCGAAGGGTACTCAGGGACAGCCTGGGGACATCCCTGACACTACTGGAGCATCACCAAGCCTCCACCGAGTCACACACTGATGGTGATGAATGTCCTGGAGGTGTCACAGCAGGGGACGTCTTGCCTCTGCAACCAGTGGCACCCACAGAGCCCTTGTTCCATGCTGTGGTGGGCAGGAGGTGGTGTCGGTGCTTGTCCCGTGCCTGGGGGCTCTTGGCCAGCTTCCCTCACAATCATTAACCCAGCGAGGCCCTGGCAGCTCCAGCTGTCATTCATTGACAGGATCAGGGCTGAAGTCCTTGGCCATGCCAGCCCTGCAGCCTCCCCTACACCATCTACAGTGCTGGGAAAACAAGCTCCTGGCACTGCCCCTTGCTGGCGGGCAGGGTGGAACTGAAGCTCCAGCCCTGCCCTGGCCCCAGGGGGACTCTGTGGTATATGGGGGAGTGCTGAGGGGACATTTCTGCTGGGAAAAGCACCGTCTGGCCTTGGTGATGGCAGAAGGAGAGGGACACGTGTCCAGGCAATGCTCTTTATTATCCCCTGGTTTCACACCACAGATGGGACTGAGCCGCACCATGGAGATAAAGCAAGGCTCTTACCAGGGCCGTGGGGCTGCAGCTGGCCCTGGCAGTGTGGGCTGAGTGGCCATGCCCCCTGTCCCTGGGCCACCTCTCTGCCTCTGGCTCAGCAGTAGTGACCAAGGGCACATCCAGAACGGGCCCCAGCACATGCAGATGACAGAGGGATCTCCTGGCTGCTGCTGAGGGGCTGTCTCCCTTGTGGATGATGTCTGGGACCTCCAGGGACATGGGACTGCTGGGGATGGGGATCTGCAGGGCACAGCCAGGTCTGGCAGAGCTGGGCTCAAGGTTACAGCTCAGTGCAGCTGCTGGCAGGAATGCCAGGCTGGGCACACACTGGGTACCTGCACACCAGGCTGAGATGCTCAGCACCCAGGGGTGCTGCATTCCTCTGACACCAGGCAGGACTGTCCCCAAGGGCTCAGCACCCGCAGACTCAGCCAGGCTGGGGGGCAAAGGACCTATGGGGATCTGCTCAGGCCTATGGGGATCTGTTCCTGTGGGTTGCTTCAGCAGCTGCCTACACAGGGCCTCCCTGTGAGGATGGGGATGGCTTCTTTGGCATGACCTGCTGGTTTTGTCTCTGTCTGCTTGGGGCAGGAACAAGGTGCCCAGCTCCATGATGGAAGTGCTGTTGTAGTGGTATCAGGCCCAGCCACGCTCACACAATGTGACAGTAACAACCTGCCCCAGGGTACAGGCCAGCAGGGTCATGCTCACCCTCCCCAGTAAGAGTAGACCTGAATATCAACAACAGGGGAAACCCTGTTCCTGTGGGGTCAGGGACCAGATCCTGTCCTCAGCTCCAGACAAGGTCTCCTGACTCTGCCTGCCCACAGCACTGGGCTTTGGGACTGGAGCCTGCCTGGCCACCACACCTACCCTCTCTATCCTGCACACCTTTTTGTTTGAAGGGTGCTTTCCCCACCCAAACAGTCAGCAGGGCTGAGCCAGCCCAGCACAGGCAGGATTTGCTGGGTGGGCAGCTCTGCCACAAACAGAGCAGGCAGAAGCACTGGGCAGGACAGTGACAGGCATGTGAGGGACACTGCAAAGTGCTTTGCAACGGGGGTTTAAACTATGTACAGGACTCCCTTGACATGCACCAGGATGTGACCCCCACTGAGGGGCATGGCAGCTGCTCAACCACTCACAGTGACATGACACGACAGTTTAAGACAGGACGTGGACGAATCTGTGGTCCGGGCAGTGTCGGCAGCGCAGGGCAGGGGACAGCTGGGCCCCATGTTGAACCCTGGCATGGCCTGAGGGTACCATGCACCAGGTGTGGACATGCAGCAGGACTCATCGGAGTTCGTGGTCAACCGGAGGCTGAGCTGGCATGGACTCTGTGGACTGAGGATGGCCATTTCCCTCAGAGCCTGTGTGAGGGGCATGGGGCTGATCTGACCCCTCACAGGCATTGTTGTCCTGCCCAGGGAGCTGGAGGAAGTCAGGCAGGACCAGGTCCTCCTTGGAAAGCAGCCCACGCTGGTCGTTGGCCCGGCAGCTCTGGGCACGGTTCAGCAGCTCCACCAGCCCTGGGGGAAATGCAGGTCATGCACCTGAGCCCAGGACTACATCTTCTGTCCTCACACCTTAGCTGCACTCTCCACCTGACATGACCCTGAACATGTCCCAGGCACAGCACCTGCATCTTCTCCCTGCTCTGTGCCAGCACCTATGGGACCCTGCACCCATCCCCAGCAGACCAGGGGCCCTACAGCCCTCACACCGTGTTCTGCCCCAGCCCCTCAGGTTTTAGACACACCAGGTCTCACCTTCCAGGTCATATGTGCGGCGGTTCAGGTTTGTGGCAGCTGAAGACCGGGGCCGGGAGAAGGAGGAGGGCATCTCCCACAGCGTGTTGGGCTCTGCTCCTGTTGGGCTTCCCTCCTGTGGTGAGCAGCCCAGGCCTCAGAGACAGGGCAGGGAGGCAGCACTCCCCCAGCCCATGTCCCCATCACCCTCCCATAGCTTGGCTCCCTCCTTGGCACCCACTGCCCAGCCCCATGGCATGTGCCAGAGTTGAAGCTGGGCAGACCTTCCCCATGGACCACAGCAGCAGCTGTGGGGGCGTCTCTGACTGGGGCTGTGGGATATTGAGCTCACCTCACTCCGGAGTGGGGAGGGGGCTGATGCAGCCTCGGCACTGTCCGTCACATGCATGCCTGCAAGGTAAGTGATGCTTACTTCCCCTGTGGTGTTACAACACCACAGTCCTGGCCCAGCCAGTGACAGAATGGAGCCCATCCCAGGGAGCAGAAGCCATGGCCAACAGAAAGCAACCTGGCCCTTTGTGTGCTCTGTGGGGGACATGGCTTGGAGGGGGACACAGCTTGCAGGGGAGGACACTTTACCTGATGGCATTTCCAGGACAAGTTTCTGAGCAGCCACTGTGCTGACCAGCTTCTCCAGGTCCAGGGCGGCTGGCTCACCTTGCTGCAATGGGAAGAGCCAGGCAGCATCACATTCACTGCAGCACGGCAAAGGCAGCCAGGCTGAGGACCTGTGAGCTCCCTGGCCAGACCCTGCTGAGTCATGGGCTACACAGTACAGAGCACACCCACCAGTCCCTCCCAGCCCATGGTGGAGTGCCATGGCCCATCTCAAACACTGGTGACTCTCCACACTGCCCCCACTGCTGGTCACACTGCTCAGCCCCTGGCCTAAGCCCAAATCCCAGGGTCCAGCTCCCCAGTCCCAGGGTCCAGCTCCCCAGCATCCTGGCTGCAGGAGGCCAGGTCTGTGTCCAGCGAGGTGCATGCCCTCACCCGCCGCAGCAGTGCCAGCTCCATGCTCACACCGTACTTTCCCAGTACCGGCTGCAGCGCTTCCCGGATGCGCTTGGTAGACTTCGCTGTGATACGGATGGTCTTATTGAGAGAGGAGATTTCCAGGCTGTGGAGGGAGAGAGAGGCTGTCTGCAGGTGTGCATGGACAGGCAGGACAGGCAGAGGCACAGCCAGAATGTTTGGGACTGCCTGGGGGGTTGGGTGTGGGGCACCGTGGGTGGCCACGTGTGACGTGGACCAGACATGTATGGCTAAGTGTCAGCCCTGAAGCTCTCACTCACTCAAAGCTTATCCTGTTCTCCAGTTTCACCTCCTGGTCTGCCAACACAGAGCATTCCTGGTCCAGCACCAGTGCTTTCTGCAAGAGCCAAAGCATCAGGAGAGAGCAAGCAGATCAGCACATGGTCCCAGCTCATGGAGGGTTTGTCTGGCAGGAAGCCCCTCTCCCCCTGCCTGCCCTACCTGTTCTTTCCCCACCAGGTAGACCTTAATGTCAGGGAGGCTGAAGCCACGCTTCTCACAGATGCCTGCCAGCATGTCACGGATGGAATGGCCGGGCCGGACAGAGGCCAGTGAGGCTGTGCCGTCGGGCAGGTACACGCAGCAGTACTTCATGGCCTTGGCAGGCAGCTCTGCCTCGCTGCCTCCCAGGCTCTTCCGATGGCCCTGCGGGGGGGATGCTGCAGGTTGAGCTTGGCTGGTGGCAGTGTGATACTGTGGGGCCAGCACGGTGACAACTCACCTCCGTCCAGGGGCTGGCAGCCGTGCTGGCCGAGGACAGGAAGCCCAAGTCCAGGCTGGCCGAGGAGTTGAGCGAGCCCTGGGACTCCCGCCACAGCATGGCACTCCCACTGCCTTCTCCCCCATCTAGGACAGACAGATGGATGGTGATGGGAACCGCAGGCACCCTTCACCTTTCCAGGGTGGCACAGCCTCTGCCGCACTCAGCACAGCACCTACCTGCCCAGGAGGGCTCCCGCCGCTCTCCCTTCCTGAAGGACCGTCGGGGACTGCGGCTGGCACCACTGCCCGCCGTCTCCACACCCAGTGGCAGGGACTTGCCCAGCTTCAGCTTCGACTTCTGGGGTGAACAGAGAAGCATCTTAGCATGGGGATATCTAAGGCTGCCCCTTTTCTTTCCCCAGTTCCCTGACCAATTTTCTGTCCTTAGCCAGGATCTGGGTTTGCTCCAAGCAGCAGGGAAGGGACGCAGCACTTTTCTTAGGCAAAGGGACAGGTCCCTGTCCCCATCCCCCCCTTCCCACCTCACTCACCTTGCTGAGGTCAGGTGGGGGGCTGCTCCTGCGGGAGTGGGGCTGCAGGTCAGGCAGGGGCTGCCCCTGGCTCTCTGCCCGCAGGCAGGCCTGGTAGAGAGGGGATTTCACAAAGCGTGTGTAGCTGTCAAACTTCATCAGGTTAAAGATCTGCAAAGGGAGGAAGCATGTGTTTAAGACCCTGCCCACATCCAGCTCGCTACAGCCACTGCCCCATGCACAGCCCCACAGTGACAGCAGTGATGCTGGGTGATGTGCAGGGTGGTCCTGCAGCCCCCACTGCATGGGCAGGGTGGGGCAGAGGTGCTGCTCGTACCTGGAGCTGCTGGACACGAAACATGTCTGGGGAGGGGGTGGCCAGCATGTCCTCCCCAATCCAGGCCTGCTTGTCGATGTTCACAGGACTGACTGAGTGGCTGGAGAGGAACTCATCATAGATCCGCCTTGCCTCCTGGGCCAGCTGGGGGAGTGGGGAGGGTCAGGCCGAGACCAGGAGCCCCCTCCTCACTGCTACTCTGTAGGGAGCCCCTGGCTCACCCCATGGAGCCACCTGAGCCCTGAGGGGCCAAGCCCTCCCTGGGACCACCAGATCAGTACCTGGGCTTCAGGACAGACACTGGAACCAGCCATCCCTGCCCAGCGCCAAGCTCTAGGCACAACATGCCAGTCTATTCATGGAGGTACAGCCCAAGGCAAGAACTGTTCCCCCCCAGCCATGTGGCTTTGTCCCCACGAGCCCCCATCTAGACGATGGACAGAGCCCCGGGCTGGAGAAGCATGCCCTGCCCTGCATGGGCAGACAGTCCTGGCTGTGGCTTTTCAGATGCACATCACAACCATCTCATTATTTCCTCTGCAAGAGCCCCCAGCCTGCTCAGTGTGCCAGAACAAGGGTCTGCCAGGACCCTGGGACATGCAGGAACAACAGCCACCACCACCTCTGCCCACATCCCTCCCAGCAGCTGTGTGACCCAAGCTCAGCCACACTGTGACTGTGCAGAGGCTAGTACCTGCTGTGTGTTGCTGGCCGGGATCTGTTGGAAGCGCTCACATGCCTGCCAGAAGTAGACATTTTCAGCACTGAATTCCTTCTTGAGGAACTCCTGTGGGACAGAGAGACCTGCTGGCCTGGCCGGCACTGTGACTGTGGGACAGCCAGCTGCCAATGGTGGATGGCAGCAGGGACCGAGGTCTGGGCTGCATCACTCACAGTGAAATAGGTGACAGCCACATGGTCCTGCAGCAGCGTCTCAAAGGATTCAGCCCAGCTGACCACAGACCCCTGTGTGGAGCCACAGGTGGCTGGTGGTCCCGGCAGGCTGTTCACACTGTGGTTGCTGCCACGGGTCCTGGAGGCATTTAATTCTGAGAGAGAAAAAGGGTCAGTTCACGCTGCCTGAGTGTCCTCCAGCATCACTCCCTATCACCACCAGCCCTCTGTATCTGCAGCAAGTTCATTTTCCCCTCTGGATTGGAGCTGGTGAGCCCTCAGGCAGGGAATGCGAGGAGCATCACAGCAGCATCCTTGGCACATTGAGAGCTGTGATGCCACAGCTGGACCTCTCTGCCAGCACTGGCTGTCCTCCACTTCCCAGGGTATCACCATGACTCCACCTGTGACTCATGTCCCGGGGGAGCAAAGCCAATGTGTGGGGAAGGCACCCAGCTGGGAAGGGGACATGGAGGGCACACAGCATGGAGGGAAGCCGAGAGGATGGGTAGAGGTGCCTGAATTTACCTTCTCCATTCCTCTGACCATGACAAGGAATGAACCCAGTGAGAAGAGGACACAGAAAGTGTCATCCCCAGCTCCCAACCCCGAGGAAACCCTCCCTCAGGGAAACCTAAAGTGACTGTGCATTCAAATGGAGCCCCTCCATCAAAAAGATAGAAGTTCCCACAGGCATCCCCAGCTTTTGAACCGGTTTGGCTGGTGAGCAACTGGGTGCAGAGGGTCATTTACAAGAGAAGGTAAGGGTATGGAAGCAGGGCTCTCCTGGCAAAGCTGGTGGGAGCAGAGCAGGCAGCAAGCTGCTGCTTTGCTGGGGTCCCCATCCTTATCCCCTTATCTGTATCATGGTGTAACTGTGCACACCCTGTGTGTGCAGGTGGAACATTAGCCATTAGCACTCTGTGCAGGAAAGATCCTGCAGCAGGGCTGAGAGGGGTGAATAGGCCATCTGAGATAACTGATGGACAATCAGACAGATGGATGGATGGACAGACTCCCTCAGGAAACCTGGGGCTAGCTGCTACCCAGGTTCTGCTTGTCCCAGGAAGCCTCTCAGCCCCTAGCACTCAAGGGTGCCAGCTGAACAGCCAGAAGGGAGGGACCAGCACAATGGGGCTGTGCAGGAGGGTTGTTGGGGTGTATGGTGAGTCCCTACCAGAGGGCTTAGCCAGACACTGCAGTGGCCTGGCCATGCAGATGCCCATGGCACAGCCTATGCTGACAAAGGACCTGACCCCCTGCTGGCTCCTTGCCCCTGGCACCAGACTGGCCGTGGGCTTCCCCCTCCCCTGCAGACAATGCTGGCCTCCTGTCCCAGAGCAAAGAGCAGCCTTACCTCCATCCGACACAGCTGGGCCCTGTGGGAGTGGAGAGAAAATAGGTGAGAGGGGCCAAACGACACCTGCCAGCCCAGTGGAGAGGTACCTGCACAGGAGGCAGCATAAGGGCAAGCCCAGTCTGAACCCAGTAGCAAGGGACATGGGCTGTTGGCAAACACCACTCCAGTGTTAGCTGCAAGCAGGACAGCTGCCCCATAGCAGAGGCAAGACACAGGGCTCCCAACCCCAAGGCAGCGAGTAGGGGGGTTGGGATTACAAGGGGTACACAGATTTTCTCCTACCTCCCATGCTTCTACTACCCTGGGGCTGGGCCAGCAATTGGGAAAGGACATATGCTATCAGATGGAACCCTGCCACCGCTGCCCGGGGGAGGAGAGAAGCACCCTCCCCAGCACAGGAAGAGGAGGGGAGGAGGGAAGGGAAGGAAGACAACCACAGCCCCAAGCAGGCAAACTGCCTGCTCCCTCCTTCCTTGGGGCCTGGGCTACTGGAGGACAGATGCCCGGAAATGGGGACCAGGTCCCGACAGAGCTGTCAGCAAAGGGCATAGCAGGACAGGGTGTCCTGCAGCACTCTCTGGGCTGCCCCAGATACCAGCCACGTGGGTGTGGTACCCCAGGTTCCACAGCAATCAGGGAGATGGGCAGAGCCTCCACGATCAAAGCCCAGCCATCCACACCTTGCACTGCTCTGTGTCTCAATGCCCAGCTGGGGCCACACTGAAGTGGTGCTCTTGACCTGGCTGGCCAGTGCTCCCCACCCTACCAGCCCTGCATACCCCCTGCTTGTCCCCAAACCTACACACTCCAGCTCCACTACTCACCCCTGCCTATCCCTGCTATCCCACCTCACATGCTGCCACAATGTCCCTTACCCCAGCCCCACACATTCAGCCCTGCCTGCCTACTACCCCAGCCTCACATAGCCCTACCTTTCCAGCTCCTTGCTCTTCCCCATCCATCCTTGCTGCACCCCCACACAGAGCTCTGCCCTGCCTGAGCCACCCAACCCCACACACACCATCACTACTGACTCCTGTTACCCCATCCCCATATGCCACTGCTAGCCCATTACCCCAGTGCCATACATCCCCACTTATATTGCTGTCTCAGCCTCATAACCCCTGCCTGCTCATTACCTCAACCCCCTATGTCCCTTCCTGCCTGTTACCCAGCCTGATATACTACTGCTGCTTGCCCTAATATCCCTCTACATCTCTGCCTGTTTTGGATATCCAAGCCCCATATGGCCCTGCCTACCCTGTACCCAGCCCCACAGCCCTCGTTTGCCTGTTATCCACCCCACACCCCTCTGCCTGCCCGGTGCCCAGCTGCACAGCACCCTGCCTGCCTGCTACCCAGCCACACACCACTTGCCTGCTCATTATCCACTCCATATCCCTTTGCCTGCCTGTTACCCGGCCCCATACATCCCTCTTCCTATCCGCTACCGACTCCACACCCTCCTGCCTCCTGGGTAACCCGGGCCCACCGCCCCTGCCCGCCCGGTACCCAGCCCCACGCCGTGCCGCCGGGCGGAGCAGCCTCGGGGGATGGGGACCGGCGCCCCGGGAGCGGCCGGGACTCACCATGCGGCCGTTGTGGACCGGCAGCAGCTTGGCCTTGCCCTGCATGCCTGGCACCCCCGGCCGAGCGCGCTACCGGCGCGGCCCGCGGCCCCGCCCGGCCGGGGGGGGGGGGGGGGGGGGGGGGGGGGGGGGGGGGGGGGGGGGGGGGGGGGGGGTGTAGGTTTTGGCGGGCGGCTCACAGCGCGCGGTCTCTGAGCGTAGCCGCTGAGTCGCGACCCTGCCCC
>JAAGNO010019101.1:0-18202 GCA_033439905.1 Ceryle rudis
GTTTTGATTTTGCTTTCTTTTAAAAACTAAATATTTATTTTATACCACTTTAAGTATGACTGAATGTGTATCCTAAATAACATGGGAAGAAAAGCTTGTGAAAACTTAACCCACACAGGCAATTCGCAGAGATCACTGGTGCTGTAATGGATCTTTCTGGACTTTTAACACACCGAGTTGACACACCATGAAAAAATATATAAATCAATTAAATAATCTACTGTTTTAGAAATTTCCGATTAATTTGAATTTAGATTTATCATTCACTTATTTTCATTTATCTTTCATTGTTGCTTTTTTCAGTTGGTCCCCTCTGATGTCAAAATCAGTATGTATGATAAGGCTAAGTAAGGTATACGCTGATACTGTGTTTTGTATCTGGAGTAGAAGATTCCACTTTAAGATTACAGATGTATAAAATTCAGACTACTGGCAACAGCATGTCTGATGAGTTGTGCTCTTGATTCACTATTATGTGACAGTGAGCCATCAACTGGAAAAGTAAATCAATATTTTTTGAACTGCTTTTTAAGGTTATCAGACCACAGGTTATTTCTGACAGGATTTTTAGAAGATGTTATATCATGAAGACAAGTGTCACAAAAATAAAATAATTATTAAGCATTATCATGTACAGTACTAATAGGTATTTTACCTTTTTATGAAGGCAAAACTGTGGACTTTTTTTTCTAGCCTGCAAATAACCTCACGCATCGCCAAAGTCAATTGTTAAAAAGCACAAAAAGGTGACTATTCTAAACTCCATTCAGGTCATATAGGATAATCTGTCACAAAGGTTGTATAAAGAGTTATTATACAGAAGATTAAAAAAATTGCAAGTATAATTAATCAGAAATTAATTAAGGTGATATTAAGAATAATATTTCTTTAGCTGTGATATGACTCCACTATTTTTCATACTTTTCAATTAATTAAACCTGCAAAATAAAAATACATCATATTTGATATATATGAGATCTGCTCTAGCATTTTTCTCCACCACTACATGCCATATGCTAGGAAGCAGTTAAACATTCTTTTTTTTTTTTCCTGTGCAATTTAAGTCTTTCTTGATTCCATTCCTTTATGTTTATTTCAAACCTGTTATGCAAGTTTTAATTATTTTCAGTTATCTTCTAGGTTTTCCTTAGCATGGTCTATTCCTCAGCTTATGTAATTACCGTGGCCAGAATATTCATAATACCATGTAAGATTTTAGTTTAACCATATAAGTCCCAGTGGAAAATACAGATATAGCCTCTGGTTCCCCTGGTGGACCCTGGCCCTGCGTCTAGCTCAGCAATTCTACAGCTACAAACACAATACATGAATAAGTGTTGTAATTCAAGTCATGGTGTTGAGAAGAAACTCCTGACCTCTTCTCCTTGAGTTTGGCCACAGGTAAGATTGAGTTTGCTATCTTTTAGCTTTGCTACAACAGACACAATAAAACTGTGAACCCTGTGATGCAAAAAACACAATTTAGACATGAAATGTTTTCTCTATCCTGAGGACCCCAGGCTTGGGACAGATGGGAAATGCTATTTCTGACAAATCTGGCAAAATGTATTTTGTTTGTTTGTTCTACACAGGTAAAGAATCAATAACAACAAGAATGAAAAAGGGCAGACCAGGCTCCTTCATGTCATCATGACAACAGGAAGGTCAGCATACCAAAAGTCTTGAGAAAATTAAGTAAGCAGAACCAAACTTGTGGATTAGAAGGCAAAAAATACTCACAAAGCTGATGTGAAAGGTACTGTGCAATAATTCCCTCTTGACTTTAATTTGTGCCTAAATATTGTAGAAACAGAAAAATCTGGACGGGTTGGGATAGAGGTGTTGGTGAGGGGCTTTGTTTTTTTTTACAGATATGCATTTGCAAATGTGCACAAACATAGTTAAAAAGCAAATATATGACAAGTCTCTGATCCTAGTGAAAATCAGGCACAAGCATAAACACATTCCCATAGGATACATACCCCTACACTTTAGAGAAAACTCTGCTGTGCCCAGCATACACTACAGGAAATACTGTAAGGGAATGTTTCCTGCTTCTATAAAGACTGTACCTTATTACAGTCTTAAAATATCCACTCTACAGGTGACATCTCTATAAAGGATTAGCATCTTGGGCTTCCAACTTTCCTAATTCAGTCTTTAAAAACATTGTATTTTGATTGAATATTGAGCTTCAATTGTGTATTTTAAAATTCTGTGCGAAAAAAACTTCTCTGAATCATCCATTTTCATAAACAATATTTTTCTGCTAAATACACAGGAATATCACCAAGTCAAAGCTATAAGTATGTGACAGCAGTTGGATCACATGGTGCAACTGCTTTCCTAACAGAGCTTCTTGCTGAAGCAGTGCTGTAAAACAAATAGTTCTATATAGTAATAAACTCAAGTTACTTTTTGAACTGTTTCACTGCAAAGGTATTTTAATACAATACTAGTTATAAACCACTATTACCATTCAGATTTGTTGGGTCATAGACAAAATCAATGGAAGTTTCAGCAATTTAAACATTTTAAGAAATTTAAGTTCCTTCATACAAAAGCTTTCTATCTCCATATTGAAAAGATTTCCTTCCTTCCAATAACAACTTTGTGGAATATTAACAGTTATGTTTATATAATGTCTTATTTTCATGTTATTATAAAATATGTGGACTTAAGTGTACATAGTAATATTTTTACATTAAGATATGTTGATACTAGCTTTATGAACATAACAGAGAGTTTTCTTCTTTAAATAAAAATATTTACTGATCTTCATGTATCTGACTGTGAACTGAGGTATCTAATTTTTGTGGTCCCAAAATGGGAGAGAATCCCAGACTCCATAACAAGACGCAACTGTATGAATTAATACATCTGAGCACAGCTTGGCAACAAATTGGAGGAGAAGTCAGCACACTCTTTGTTATTCAGGATCATAGGGAACATTGACCTACCATCTACTACAAGGGAATCCTTATCCATCTATCCTTGTCTTTTGGAGAATAATCAGAGGCATAGCAATGGGGACAATGAAACACTTAGAAAAAGCACAAGGTTGATGTGTTGATGTGCTTGGAAGAGCTTTTAAGGGTACATCAGCCTTGGAGTTTTATTAAAGTGAAGTTATGAAGTAGGTCCCAAACTGTATCCAGTTTCCATTCTTTGATTTGAGCAATTTCTGAATGCAAAACCTACTTTTTTTCAGATGAAACTAGATCAAAAGATGATTTCCAGAAATGCTCTTTACCCATACTCCAAATAATGAGCATTCAGATCACGGCTGGAGATTAAAGCTTGACCAAATTAACTTCCCCAAACTCATAAAGTGTTTATATGTGCGTCAGTAATGATCACCTCACTCAACAAATCCACTTACATAGTGGAACACTGTTCCCTAACAGGGATAAAGACCACATCCTTTCTTCATGGAAGCCATGATACACACAGTTTTTATCATCATCATCTTTATTTTTTAAAGATTTATTTTTTAAACTCTATTTCTATTTCAGCCTATGTCCCCAGAAAGATGAATTAAATAGAGTGAGTACCCTGTGAAGGAGTCAAAGATGTTCTTTACTTTGCTGACCTTCACATTTGAACTGAGCTGGAAAAAGGAATAGTTCATTTTTAGTCTCAACTCATTTTAATGACAAGAGCCTTTACAATAAAACAAGGAGACCATAGACTTCACTTGATATAATCTGACATAATTTATATAAAATTATTATATTCATCAGAGATTCAATAATTTACAAAAGAATTAAAAAATGAAAGTTCCTACACAAAATCAAATAAATTAAGGAAACAAAACCTCAAGCATTTCTTGGATTTATTTGCAATAATTTATTGTAAGAAAGCTGCACTGATACATGACTTTTGGTATGTGTAGAAATGGCATTGAAATGATAAGAGTGAAAACCATGTGTTCAGAATTGATTTTATGAACAGTGACATTATGACAAAAAAGAATAAAATGGTAATGCATTTTAAAAACAAGCAAGAACATCCTACATCACCTTTATCAACTCTTTAGAAACTTCCCTGTTGAACTTACTTGTGCTGCAGTCATTGAACTTTATGTCATCTATTGCTGCTCCTCCTCCTAGGTCTCTGGTACGAATGCCTTCAAAGATAACTTCAAAATTCCTCCATTTCCCCAAGTGTAACTCGATTTTTTTCCACTCATCACCATGTTTTCCCGAATCACTCCATATTTTCACAATCCCATCATCAGTCTGAGGTTTGAATAAAACATATAGAGTAAGATACACTTAAGTATTCATTATCAAATACCAGATTTTGAAAAAAAAAAAAATACAAACAGAGAGAATACTGGAATACAGTCCTTCAGTTTTGTTGAGAAATGGTACACATATGCTTTGCTAGGATAACAGGAGAAGTAGTGAAACAAGGTAATTACTGTACAAATCACACAAATATCAGTAGAAGATGGAGTCTCGGTACAGAAATTATGATGTATGATTGAACTGAAAAGCAGTTCATTTTGGTAGAGTTGTATTTAATGTTATATAATACTGGGATTTGTGCTTTGGGTTTAGAATATACTACTGGATGCAAGGTTAGCGTACCATTTTAAAATTAGGGTATCACACAGAATCTTTATAAAGTTCTGACAATAATAATACAACAGAGAAAAACTAATTAATATAAGATAATCATATGTTTAGTGTAGTTTATTTGAAGATAATAGTATTCTGACTTTCAAACATGCTAATATATTTTAAAGCTTTTCTTTAAATAACCAATCATATCACCTAACTGTTAAGCCAGAAGCAAACAGCATGCTTCATTTTTTCATATTAGTATTAGAATACAGATGCCCTAGTTTCAGTTGCTGCGAATGGATGATACATATATATGGGACAAAAAGTAAAGATTTTACCAATTTTTGGATATGTCCAAATTTATTTTTTTTATGACTGTATGACTAATCATCCAAATTGTAAATAAGAAACTTTTTCCCAGCCTTTTCTTATCATAGCCTACTAATAATCCAGCTAGGATTAATTAAAAAACTGTGCAATGCATCAAACAGCTAAATGTAATTCATAAAAAGGGCTCTAAGAAGGTAGAACATGAACAAGCAAAATCTAAGGAAAATAGAGACAACAGCAAAAGTAGGCAGGGAAGCAAATTAATTACATTTCTTTATACATGATGAACCTGTTAGATCAGATTTATGTTAATAAGATTGTCTTGTGCATATTTATGATGAGAAAATGAATCTTGGTGTTTTAAATACTGTATTATGAACAGAAAAGTGCAGACAAGCATGCACAATAATATTATATTTTTTTCTGAACCAAGAACTCACAGAACTGATGATATCTTTAAGAAAGAGGACCTAAGACCTACCAAAACAGAGAGATATTGAAGTGTGGCTTGAAGATGGTGTTCTGGAAAATCATCATTAACTGTAAAGGAGTTAGTTGAAAACACTGGCAATTTTATTTTAAATTGTGAAATAGGAAAGAAAACACATGGAAGTGTCCCCATAACTGCATGTAAAGTCATAGATATTGAGCTGAACATCTCTATTGCTGCACAGTACTAACGGTGTTGGACCAGTGGTCATAGAATTTACCAATTATGATGACTGAGCAGACAAGCGCTTACAGATGCAAGATAAGGCTTTGTTTCTTCAATTATGTCTCATTGGTTTAAAGCAAATGACACAATTCATTCAAGAGAAAAATACATAAGAGGACCTCGCTAGTGCTTTTCTAATTCCACAATCTATGACAACCGGTTATGATTTTCTCAATGTATTTGTCCAAGTGAGGCTCCTGACTCTATGTGCCATCATGACAGAGATCCCTGCATTTATTAGAATCATAAAATATCTCAAGTTAGAAGTAACCCATAAGGATCATTGAATCCAATTCCCTGCTCCTTTCAGGACTATGTAAAACTAAACCATATGACTAAAAGCATCATCCAGATGGTTCTTGAACTCTGACAGGCTTGGGGCCCTGAATACCTCCTCAAGGAACCTGTTCCAGTGACAGACCACCATGCCAAGTGAAGTTCCTTTCAGGCCTATAATCAATTCAATGAAGGGGAACTGGAATCAGAACAAGTGTAAGACCCTTTCTAAAACTTCCACTTACATTTCAACCTGGAAACACAGTGTAGAGGACTCAATATGAACATAGAATTCAAAGGAGTAGATACAGTAATTGAAGCTGATTTTAACAGTGGTAAAATGCTTTGGCAAATCTATCTTTACTTATATTATTCCTGTTCATCAAATACATAGTCAACAACGTAACTTAATTCAGTAAATCAACAGTACCTTTTCCATTGATTCTGGTATTTTTGAATAACCTCCAAAAGAGTATTACATATTATTGGGATAACTTGTTTAGTCTGCAAATATATTTGATCTATCCATGACATGAATAAAATGGGTAGTTATGACAAGTTACATTTGGGCTTTAAGGTCTTCAACACAGAACACAAAACCAAAATTTTGAAGAGAGAAGCACTTTTTAACATTTGATCCATTTACTATATCTGGAACATCTTCTGTCTGGCTTTGAGATTTCTGAAATGGAAAAATTTCCCAAACATTATTTATGAGAAATTTCTGATTTATTTTACAGAAGTACCTCAGTGATATGTATTAGTACTAAATTTAAGAGACATAAAGTGAAATGGATAATAATAAGTGATAAGGGAATTAATTTACTTTGATTCAAGTGAGATAGAAAAATTCAAAACTTGTATCTATCCCAAAATTAAGCCCCAAATCTATAAAAAAAAACCCCAAACAACCAAAACAACACAACATCTGTTTAAGTATTTATGTATGGAAGCGTGGAGCTTCTTAAAATATGCAGAGATAAATATTTATATAAAATCTGGAAATGATTAATATATCACAGTTAACCAGAATATGAGTCTCACATCTGCTGTTAGCCTGACTTTGATTGATTTTGATTGATTTTACATTGTATTTTATTACATGACACTGTTCAGACTTATGTTTATCACATTGATTTTTGTGTAAAGGATGTTGCGAGTAAAAAGTAATACTGATCACATATTTATTTAGAAATATCCATGTAAAAATGTTGTAGCTATAAATGTGCATATAATATTGTAGCCATAAAGTATAAAATCTTCATGCAGTTGCAGGAACTGGGGCCCTTTTTTTTTTTCCCCCTCACAGTGAGACACTGAAATAGCAAAAAAACTAGGAAGAAATTTTTTCAGACAGAAACTTCACAACAGAAATAGCAGTTTCCTTGCACTTCACAGATTCTTGAATATGAGTACACAAATAAAACACACAGAAGATTTCTTATCCTGTCTGGCTTAAAAAGTGGCAGCTCCTATATAACACTAGCACTTCATAAAGCATGAAAGGCTGATTTTTCACTTGCTCATCTACAGCTCTACATAACAAAATGAAAAGCAACCTCATCCTCTGAATAACAGCACGAAGGCTGTTCTAATGCAGAATGAAAAATCCCTTCAAAAACACAAGCTCTGCCCATTGTCTGGATGAAACATCCAAGGAAGAGGTGGGAAAGGGAGAGACAAGCAGGAAGCTTGGCTCTCCTCCTCTTCCCAGGCCCAGACAGTAGAGCTAGCTTGGCTAAGGGATGTAAGCTATACATTTCTTCTGGATACAGAGTTGGCAGGAGAGGATCATCGTTTGTAAGCTTTGCAAATTCCATTTTATGAAATATTTTTTTGCTTTCTGCATTCTCCAGCCATTTAATGTCTGGTGCTTTGGCATTTCTTTCATATCTTTGGAATGTGTTTGTGTCTATAACAAACACAAATATGGCCTGGGGAGAGATGGGGGGTTGAAAATCAGTCTGTGCTTTGTCTGGCCCATTGTAGCCAGAATTTCTTTGATTCTTTTCACTCTCATGTATATCTATTAATGAAAAAGAGAGATATGTAAAAGAGATATATGACAATCAGAAGAAATGTATCTCACCTTGGAAGGGGCTGGAGTCCACAGTGTCACCTTTCTTTCCGTTTGTATGAGGCTATTCATCTACCGACATGTACTCATACTGATTGTCTAGATTGTCAACCTGGGCTGGTAGTAAAAGACCCAGTCTAACTCTGTGCTACAACAGACTGATAAAAGATGGCTAAGCTCTTTGGCTTTGGTGGATTGTATCAGTGCTGCCTTTCTATGTGCAAGTTGCTTATGCTGGCTGTTGGTTAGGGTGGAAATCCCATTTTCCAGTAACCTTGCGGAAGCGTAGCTGCATGTGGTCCTTTACAAAACATAAAAAACCCCCGGTGCTTTTTGGCATTGTAAGCATCATACCGCAGGCTCTATATCTGTCTTTGCTTGCAAGTAAACCCTCTCTTTTCCACACACCAATACTTTTGTATCAAAACCACATTATCTTTCTTATGTCTCACTGCATTTGCCTTGGCCTTCCTTCTAGTTCAGACTTGTTCACCTTACGCTCTACCTTACAATCCTAAAACTGTGTCATCATCCATTTTCCCATTTGCATCTTGTGATTGCATGCATTAGTACTCTATCTAAGCAGGAAGAACATTCTTGCATCACTTAAACCATCAGCCTCCCACCTTCAGCCTAAGAGAGTATTTCAAAGTAACATGAAAAAATAGTATCCAGCAACCAGCATAGGGGAAAGGAAAAAACCATGTATTTCCAAAGAAAAGGCTAAACTGCATTTCTGAACTATGAGACAATTTTTGTCTACTACATATACACACGTCTTTGGAGACAAGAGAAGAGAGGGTCTCAGATCTCACTGATACAGAATGCATAAGCAAAATATTTTTGTCCTAAAAGCTTGGTCAATGTCTATGTTTTTAATAAGATCTCATCTGACAGCAAGCTGTTAACAATGACACATCAGTGTTAAAACATGACAGCCATCAGATTTTTTTTTTCCTGCTCAGAATACAATCTCATAGTATCTCTGCAATATCTTTCTTCTCCCTCAGTTAAGGGAAAATGTGGATAAAATAACTTTAATCTTTCTTCCTTATGTTTCCTTTTATGACTCGTAAACAGTTCCACAATCTGCATGTCATTCAAGCTTGTACTTGTAATTGGTGCTAATATCCTTCTAAACTCTTATGTGGTCTGTATTAATGTTTTGTAAACTCTTTCTGCATAACACCTCAAAGAAGATTGTAAATTGAAATTAAGAAGTTCTCTGTCTCATAGGTTGAGAACTGCAAAAGATTTCACACAACTCTTGCCTTATGATCTACACAGTCCATTCTTTAGAGTATTTTGCTTCACTGTGAACTGATTTCCCTTTCCTAGGTGATTTCGATCTAGAATCCCCAAATAAACACTTTTAAAGTGTCTTATACCATAGTCTCAGCTTTATCTTTTATACATTATCAAGGAGCACTTTCCCATGCTGATCTAACTCATGATAAAGGAATCCACTGGCCATTTATTACCTATTCAAATGTACAAATCCACATTTCCTCCTGAGCCCCACTCCTCTTCTGGAAAAGGACTCTGTATATATTTCTCCTTCTTTTTGCCAACAGTTAAGATGTGGATGCACTCCTGTGACTCTTAGACCTGAACACAAGAACATTTCATAGCTTCTCTGAAAAACCAGTGAATCAGTGTGTCCTTGCAAAAGTCTATCTTTTTTATGTGTATATACCTATCAATATTTCAATTACCATGCCTAACACTTAATTATCACTTAAATAATGAGTATTTCAGGTTGGCAACAGTACAGCACTGAGGTGTCAATATGAACTCCAAGTATTATAACAATTCTTGTTTTTGGGGCCTCAGATGTTTTCTTTATGCAAATACATAGGGAACCACTAGAATTTCCTCGATGGAAAAGAGGTGCAGAATGTTGTTGCAAGAGCAGGCAGAAGTTTCACAACGCAAGCACAACTAGCACAGTCTAAATATTTCCATGGATTAAAGATGAAAAACCCATGTTGCCTAGGTATACCTTCTGCCATATATATCTCTGCCTACAGCAGAAAAAAACCCAGAGATTTCATCAAATACATTAGTAGTTTCCTCATCATAGGTCCAGATTGAAATAAACTTATCTGTTTCATGCCAGAACAGTGGGAAAGGAGAGACCCAGCAATCTCAATAGCCTTAATGATCACTTAATCTCGTTGCAAATAAGAACTGTAAAAGAGGATTATTTGCTGATCATACCCATAAGCTTTTCAGGACAAGTGGACCGCAGGCTACAATAGAACAGCTGCTACTTTATCATGTATTTCTACTACTAGTATTTCTACTTCGGAATTATTTCTTTGTGGCATGTGGTCCACTATTAGCACAGACTACTGCTCAGCAACACCTCTGGAAAGTTCCTCATAACATAATTTTTATAACCTATATTGCAATTTTGTACTTTATAATTCCCTCAACCTGAGAAATTATAAAAGTCCAATGTTATTGGCAGATTAGCTAACAAAATTTCATTTTTCCCAAAAATACACACTGACACCACTAAAAACAGATGTGAAAGAGGGTGTTTCGTTTAAGGATGTGAAATACTATTATTAATTGCATATCACTGCCCTCTACGTGTTGAACATAACTGAAGGTCAAGCTGAGGTGATGAGCCATCATGTAGGAAAACTTAACAGTAAAAGACATGTTTTTACATTGACTTGTAGCAGTGGGTCCTGGTCTTCCAGTGTCCCATCATGCTGAGAGGTAAACACTCTCAGAAAATGGCAAAATTACTTCTAAGAAGACCATACCTGTTTAGATCCATGACTCTCTATGCCTAGCCATAATGGCAAATTCCTATTCGTATTCAGAGGATTTTTTAATCTACTTTCTGATAGTCTGAGGGGAATTATTTCTTAATGATTGCATTACATTGCAATTCAGAATCCTCTTCATGCTTGTCTTCATCTGAAGAACAATCTAAAGTGTTTATAATCTCTCTTCTGAAAACTTCAGAGGGAAAGTATATCTTACTGGGCTCAATATCCTCATTAATTCACCTGGGGATACTAAGAATAAAGGACAGAGAAGGATTTATTCCTGCCTTAGAATTCCTTTTACTTTGTGGCCGAGGTTACTATTTTTCCTACACAGCAGAGGCCACCATTATTCTCAAGGCTACATTCTAACAAAGTCAGAATGATATTAGGAACTAAATCCAAAACATGCAAGGGGAGTATGTAATTTTCCATTACAAGATGTTGTAAAGAGACTTCTTATGAATACAGTGTCAGAAGAATACGCTAAGCATTCCACATGCAATTATAAAGGTTCTGTTATGAGACAATCTGCCTTGTTACATCTGCAGTGAAACAGCAATGAAACCCAGATTTTGCTCTTGATCTGCACCTCTCCTTCTATTCATGTTTCAAGATGGGTTCAAAATATTTCCCTGGTTCATTTGCATCTGATATTTATTTCAGCTGAGCCACAGGAAATGAAGCTGAGCTTACCAAATGGATGGAGGCAATAAAAACATTTGCTAAATATTCCTGGACTCTTGAAACCTCAAGAATATTTATTCTTGAGGGCTTTTTAATCAGAGACAGAATATTTTCAAATGATCCATCAAAAAACATTAACTGGTTATTATTAATACCATAAAAAGATTTTCAAGAGTCACAGTAATAAAAGGCTTCTCTTCTTGTAGATCGCTTCAAACTTTTGAGAGAAGTTGAACTTTTTTCACATAATTTTTAAAGAGTTAGGAAAACGCCTTTCTCCTTTGCTTTCAGATTCATTTGAAAACAGTATTTTCCTGGCAAGCTGTTACCATCCAGAAATTTTAAAACAGGATAAGTGCTATGAGAAGCACAGAAACACAGTATAGAACAAGCATAATGTGACTATCATTACTCATTTGTCCAGCTTTTCATGTAAGATAATCCCTGTTTTACAAGAATATTTAAGGAGGGCAGTTTACTTTTCAGGTTATTTCTTCTTGGTTTAGAATCAAGTGTATTGTCATGGTGTGAAAATGAAGTTAACTAATAAACCTGGTTTTAATGAAGTTTTACTTTCCTTGATGTATTAAAGTGTTTTGATGCCTGACAAAGTTTAAATATGAGGTATATTCCTCTCTTGCTTCCACCTTTTATTGAACAAGAAGTGGAGTGCAGTTCTGCACTTGTACATGTATATCTAAGAAACAGGAGTTGGAAGGAAGAAAAATCACAACTTTTCTTCATTTGCCCCTATATTAAAGACCTCTTCTATGAAGCTCTATTTCTCCAAATCACAGAACAATGAAACTCTTTGCTGACATTTCTAATATCATCTATCTAAATATTTAGGTATCTTTGTTTGAGAATGAGTCCTGTTTTCAGAAGGTCTGATCACCTTCCTTTTAAATTTGGACTGTTGCTATCTCAACAATGCAGTACACAGAATACTTACTTATTTTTAAAGATCTCAGTTCCTATGATTAATTCTTTCATACATAGCTTAAAAAAAAACAACAAAAACAAACAAAAACCACAAAACACATTAAAATGCAATAAAACTGAAGATTGATGCTGTATAGCAGAATCTCTTATCTTAAAATATGTGATTTTTGTCTTGTCTTCACCTAAAGTGATTTTCAAAGCACATGACAGCTGCTATCTCTTTTTTCATTTCTCACTGATTTTCTCTTAAAACTTAACTTCCTAAAAGAATATTGCTTAGATTATTTGCAAACAGTAACTTAGCTCTGCAGAGTTTGAACTTATATTTCATTCAAGGAAAAAAAAGTCTACATCAGATAAATCCACATACAGCATCAAATTATTTTTTTTTTTTTAAATTTGAATTTTAAGCTATCTTTTCTTTTCTTTCATTTTTTTTTTTTTTCCCCTTCTTTTTAACCTTTTCCCTCTTTTCTCTCTTATCTTTTTCTTTATGGTGACATGAAGAAAAATGAGAGCAGACCATAAGGTCATGAAGATGTGAGTTATGAATGAGCATGTGTGTCCTCTGGCACACTGTCAATCACCAGGCTGATAACAATTCAATACAAACAATTCAGCTGCACTTTATAACAGTGCTGGTTATAATAATTCATCTTAGCTTTGACAGGCTGTTTTATTTTAGAGAAAGACATACTCCACATGTTAAGTGTAAGGTTGGTAAGTGTATGTCAACAAATCAAATAAAACATTAGTACACGACGTTAATCAGGTAGGAAAATCTGGGTGCAGCAGTAATTTTCTACTCTGCCCTTAGCTACTGATTTGAAAATTTGCATCTCCTATTAAATAACCCACAGGGACTTGTGGTTAAGTTTACCACCTCATTTAGAAAATCACTGCTAATTATCTGAATACTGATGCTCTGCATTAACTGTACAATTCCAAAATTATGAATTCCACCTAGAATAAGTCTGAGAGAGACAAACAGAAACAATTTCAATGTGGGGAGAGATTCTCAACTGGAAATTTTCACTTTCCGTCACTAAACTGAGGGATGCTGAAGGAATACACACTATGGGATTCTGAAAATTTCAGCAAATGGAAGGAGGGGAAAAAAAAAAAAAAAAAAAAAAAAAAAAAAGACAAAACCCCCCAGCAAAGTAGATAACAGAACTGCAACAATCTACAAAGCAATGGTCCCAAAAGATATGAAAATGTTAGTGATGATTATGCAACAGGGTGAGTTTTACTTTAAGGATATGCTGCTGATGAATGAAGATTCATGATTCTCAGCACTGAAAAGAATAAATTAAAAATTTCTAATTGTTCAGAGCTGTATTTTGACAGGAACCAGAAACACTATGTACTACGTCTATGCCTTCTATAAAAAACACTTAAAAAAGAAATACTGAGCTGAACAAATGCTATCTTTAAGAAATTTCTTGATCCAGGCAAAATGTATACTTTCTAAGTACATTAGAAAACTTGACTTCACTTTTAAGGATAACTTTAAAAATGACATAATTATTTTTTCACATTACATTATAGAAAGAAGGAATACAGCAAGGTGAAACACTGATATTTCATCCTTCAAGCCTTTTATTAGGTGCTTTGCATGTACTAGTTTCAGCAGGTTTTCCCAATACAAGTTGTTAACAATGCCCATCCACCCATCCCTCTCATTTCCTTTGTGCAAAGCATTAAGAAAATTTTCATTGAGTTGTCTTTTCCTTAATATTAATTTCCAAAATTAACATCACTGTAATAAAGGAATATGCATTTAAATGCACACACTTGATAAATAAACTCATATCACTGATGAAATTCCTTTTTTAAACGGCACCAGTTTTGGAATTCTGGAATCTCATAGTGAATTCCTTCAGAGTATCAGAAGGCACAACAGCTTACCCTGTCACAAGTACCAGCACTTTCAATATTTCTAGGAACTGAATTGTAAGACTCTTGGTTCTTAATCGCTGTAAGGGCTGAGTTGAGAAAAGCCAATTTCAAAAACACTTTGGTAATTCTTCTGGAGGTAGGATTTTGTTTCAAGCAGGTAGACACTTAAAGGAATGACAATTAATTTTCTCATTATCAAAGATAAAGTTATACTTTAAAAACGCATATTTTGTAAAAGATTTCTACACTGGGAAGGCAGGAACAATTATTTTATTTTCTTTGAATATTCTGTGAGTATCACCTTCTTGATCAAACTGTTAAATCTATTAGTTTCACTATAGCCAGCTTCCATTTATAAACAAGTAAAGTCTTCAGTTTCTTGTTTGCGTCTTTTCACATTCCCATGATACTCTTTCCATCAGATATTCTTTTATGTCCTTAGGCTCTTAAAATACATCCTCATTATGTATGTCATCCTTACCAATTAGAACAGAGAAATAAAAAGTTCTTTGTAAAAGAGTATTCATTAAGTACCTTGGACTACTTCATCTTGTCTTCATTTCCTAGCCCTCCCAGCACTCCTTTCTCCTCAATGCAAAAATTTCTTCATTTCCTAGCATAATCCACCTTCATTTGATTTTGGTTTTTAGGTAGCTTGAGGGATACAGTTCTGATTGCTTGGATTTCATTTCTTCCCTTCTGTTCTACTACTAAATAACAATAAAGCATTTATAAGACCATTAGCATTTCAAAGCACGTAGTTCCGTTTTGTCTCAGACCTTGTCATGCTTTATTTTAATCATGCTTTACAGATGTCCTCAGACAGTTCCCATCTTAGTGTTGAGGCAAGTGTAATTTTCTGGAAAACCAAAGCTTGAAAGAGAAATAATCCTAGTTACAAAAACTCTACAAAGACTGCACGGCCATTACAGCACTTCACAGTGCCAAATGTAATGACATTGCTAAATATTGTTCAATGCTTGATTCCTTTGATTATAAAATGTAAGTCAAACCTTTACTCATACTGACTGATAACTTTCTGACACAGGCAGTGGAGAAGCCAATGAGGAGAGATGTGCTACTGTACCTTGGACTAAGAAACAAAAGAGATCTGGTTGGGAACATGAAGGTTGGGGATTGCCTTAGCTGTAGAGATTATGAGATGGTGAAGTTTGGGATCAAGTGAGGAAGAAACAGGGCAATAAGTAGGATTGTAAACCTGGACTTTAGGAGAGCTACGTTTAACCTCTTTCAAAGACCTACTTGGAGGAATCCCATGTGTTAGGACACTAGAAGGGAGGTGGGCCCAAGAGAGCTGGTTAATATTCAAGCACTGCTTCCTCCAGGATCAATATCTGTGCATCCCTGTGACTACAAAATCAAGCAAAGGAGGCCAGAGACCTGCATGGATGACCAGGGAGCTTCAGGAAAAACTCAGATGAAAGAAGGAAGTTTAAAGAATGTAGAAAAAGCATATGGCTTCTTGAGAGGAATACAGAACAATTCCAGAGTATGTAGAGATGCAGTGAGGAAGGCTAAGGTCCCTTGGAATTAAATCTGATAAGAGATGCCAAAGAGAACAAGATGATCTTCTTCAAGTACATGAATAGGAAAAGGAGGAGTAGGGAAAATGTGGGCCTGCTGCTGAATGAGGTGGGAGCCCTGGTGACAGAGAATACAGAGAAGTCAGAGTTACTGTGTGCCTTCAGTAAATTTGTTTCAGTCTTTACTGCTTAGACTAGTCCCTGCAGGTAAGAGAGAAAGTCTGGAGGAAAGACTCTCAATTGGTCAAGGAAGATTGGGTAGAGATCTTCCTTTGTGACATTCACTGCTACAATCTATGTGTATTGTATACTAATAACAATATTCTTTTCAACTGAGCTGTAGCTTTTGGCCTTGTAGAAATATAGTACAGATCATCTGGGATATTAGATGAATTGTGCAGTCTCAGGGGAATCAAAACACTAAGGCATTAAAAAATTGTGTCTTTATACAGTTAAAGCTTGTTTAAGTATTTTTAAGTTTCACTAAATCGATCCTGAGCAAAGAGACATTTAAGAGGAATGCTCAAGTACTGTCTCTATATGATGGATACAACTATTTATTTCTTAAAGAATGTCAAGGACACAGATATCTAATTTAAATTTTTAATCTGCAGTTATGAAATATATTCTCTACAAAAATCCCTCTGATATCCTTCTATTTATTCCCAGTAGAGCAAGTGCTACACAATCCACTTCTGGTTTATAGTTTTAGTAGTTGTGATAACCTCAATTCTCCATTTCCACTTCAGTTTTACTCTAGATGTTGCAGACAGTGAAAAAGTTCAGTATGCATTTTCTAAATGGATTCATTACCTACAGCAAATAAGTAGGGAGCTAATTATCAGAAGAATATAAATATTTTTGTATGAACTAAGGAAATAGTGCAACAGTAAAGAAGGTAAATCAAAGACAAAATATAACCACTGAGGGAAATACAAACAAAAAAACCCCAACAACAACAACAAAAAAAAAGAGAACTCCAAGGTTTCTGTGGAAGAACATACCTTACCTACCCTTCCTACAGGAGAAATCCAGTCTGGTCATGTCTGTATGGAAAGGGATATTTTAAGATGAAGTCTGAGAAGTTTCTATAGTAGTGGCATCCTATATGTGCCACTGCAAGATTTGTTGCCATTAGATTGGCATATGCAGAAAATGAGAACTAGATGGTATGCTTTAAGGTATTTTAGTATCACTTACCACTGTGTTCCTTCTTTTTTTATTCCCCGTATGACACCACCTCCTCTTAAAAACAACAACCAAACAAACAAAACCCCAAACAACAACAAAAAACTCTAGTTCTTTTAGTAACACTTGAAGAACATAGCTGGTATATAAAAGGATGGAAATCCACCTAAATAATTTTGTGACTGTTAATAAACTTTTTGATAATACACTCCCTCTGAACTCTCACTCAGTATAATTCTGTACTGAATCACACTGTCAAAATGCTTAGAATATGTTGTGCACAACAGAATCTAATGAGTAATTCCATGTCATAAATGGAAAAGTTGTTTTCCGTGCACTGATCAATGAAATGAATTAGATGGTTTATGTATCAAACTTTAAGTACCATCTCTTCTTGATCCCATTGGAAACTCATATTTAAAGAACATTTTCTCCCATACAGATCAAACTAAAATTAGAAAACAGTAAGACACTAAGTTGTGTCATCAGCTATTTAGCAGAAGAAATGGAAAGCAATGGTGAACAGCTGAGGGGAAGACCAAATAACATCCCAATATAGGCTGCAGATTTCCATTGGATAAATGACAGAGTAGCTTTATCATACTGACACTTAATAGAACAAGTAATATTTTTACCTGCTTGAATGAGACAGTGTAAATGTACAGAAAACAAGTCTAAGCAAATTATTTAAAAGTTGAAAAATGCTTTACATTTGTGCCTTGATTTATAGTTTCAGCCCAAAATAGATTGAGTGCCTGGTCCATTTCACTGTAATTTCAAAGAACAAAACACAGTTTTCAATAAACTGAAAAGGTAGCTATATAAAATGAATGGTGTTGTACAATTGCATTAGCCTACGTTTCCACTGTGGTTTCATTTCACCATTCCACAACAGCTGTCTCTTCTTATATTTCAATGAGAAGAGCAACTGACATAAAAAAAAAGAAAAATTCATAATTTTGAATCATAAAATGGTACCTGTGGTATCAAACTTTGCCTACCATTATAATGTGAAATGTGTGATGATATTTAATGGCTTATAGAAAAGACAAGATTTTTAAGGAAATAAAATGAGTTTATTTTCACTCTTGTTACCCATATTTTTAATTGAATTTTTGTTATTATGAGAGTTAAAATTAAAACTTGTTTAAAATATTTCACTGTATTTTTATTCAATGACTGCTATC
>JAAGNO010019101.1:18302-37133 GCA_033439905.1 Ceryle rudis
TTATTCAATGACTGCTATCTAACAAAATTTTAACTAGAATTTTTTCTGTTATAAGAATTTTTTTTTTTTTGCACTTGTAGGATTTTGAAAGTTTAGGAAAAAAATATTTATAGATTTCATTTATTATGAAAATCTGATAAGCATCTGCATGATTTTTAATTTGAGATATAGTCTCAAGGGTTTCTTTAGTTTTTTGTTTGGTAAAGTTGTGGGGGAAGGTTTTTGTGTCTTCACTCTCTTCAGAAAACAAGACAACCCCCCAGATTCTCATATTTTCACCACACCATGGCCCACATTAGAGACCAGCATTACAGGTAAAGATTAACTTATTCTTCTTATGTGCTAGTTACATAAGATTCACACTTATAATAAAGGTTTTTTTTTTTCATTTGCATTAGACTTTGAAGACCTTAACATTGTTTCTGAAACTCCTAGAACTAAAGAAAAATTAGTACTACTGATAGATTAAGAGCCTTAACTAATCTGATATATGGGAGATGAAAAATGCAATATTTTAGTATTAATTTCCTTCTTTTAGTGCTCCTACTTAAAGCAAATTCAAATATACCCTGTAGACCAACAGCTCCACCCGCATATTTCAGGGACTCAATGCAAGTGGTCTTTTAATTCCTGAGTTTAGTAGTATTACAATATCATCTCTCACTACTTCATTAGTTCAAACAGAAAATCACACCAGACTTCAGAGTAGTACTAAAATTTTATATATGATCCTCTTGTTTGTTTTTTATTTAATTTTGCAGATATGACCTGGCAAAACTCGTGGGAGCAAGTTACAAAAGAATGAAGCAAAGTGGGAAGTGGTGAGGGTAGCTGGGCAACATGAGGTGTGTGACTGAACATTAAGACCCACTGAAAGAATTTGAGTCTAAAAACCAAGATAAGACACTCCTATGAATGGATCATGGGATTTCTATGAGTCTGCTGGCAATTTACCTCTGAGCTGCAATGACCCTTTCATGAGCAAGAAACACAAAGCTAGCAGGTTATGGAAAGTTTTGTCTCCATAGTAAGAAAGATAGGGAAGAAACTGAAGCGTCTCAAATCTCTCCTTACATTAATTCTATTAGTCTCTGTTCCAAATGACAACTGCTCTCTACCATCATTTTGGATATCAGTACATGCAAGTGAGACGATTCTACTTAGAGCAGCCTTTCATCTGTCTTTTATTTCACCATGACATAACTCAATGTGATCGACCTACAAACAAATACACATAGGAAGTTTTACAATCATAAATATAGGTACTAAAAAAAAACCCCAAATCCTAGTCTGACTCCTGCTGAAATGAATTGGAATCAGATATTTGCAACTTTGTGAAATAACTTACAGCAAATACAGAAGCACAGCTGCATGCTTTCTTCTGAAGCTACTGTGTATTCAAAGCTGAAGACCAGAAACTGAAAAAAAATATGGAAGCATAAAAATTGGACTTTTCATGTTAGGGTCCTTTATTTATTCATCAAAGTAATTTTAAGCACACTACAGCTTCATACTGCAAGTCTGGCAAAGATCAAAGACTACCAGAAACTAGAACACATCTAAGACACTAAAAATGAACTGTGAATTAAAAATAAAAGTTGCATTAAAAGAAGATAAAACTGGAAACGAAATAATGTTCTACAAAGAGCACTAGTACTACACTGGTGCTTCCTGAAGTTTTGCTAGTGTAACATCTGTTCAGTTCAGTCTGTGTCTGACAAAAGGAAAATACTTTTCTCTGGAACACCAAGGGTCCTTGGAGTATATAAAGAGATGAGAAAGGAAAAAGGAAAAAAGAAAGATCTTACACCATTTTTGAGGTTAAATGGAAGTTCTAGAAATGTTGGGTGTGTTTTTTTCAAGTGGAGTTGTTGATGAGGAAAATTAGATACCAGGTTACATGTTGCATTATTTATTTTTCTTTTGAAAAAATATACGTTAATTAAATGTCTAAAATTGCCTATTTAGAAGAAATATGAAAACCTTATTAAAATGCTCAAACGTCAAGGCTATATGTCTGTTATTTAGACAAAGTCATCTTGTCTTCATAAAAATATGTTTCACAGCTGCTATCTAAAAAAAGACGCGATTTTGATGTCTGCTGCTTCAGTAAAAATCATGAAACAGGACATCTATGATCCTTAAGCATGTCTGTACTGAGACGCACTTAAATCACAACTTTTGCTGTTAAACATCTGCCCTGGAAACTGTTAGAAAAGAGTAAAAGAAGTCTGACCTACAAAGCAAAAGACCTACAAAGATCCCAGAGATGCTTCAAAACCTCATATGCTAAAAAGCAGCAATGTAACCATCATTGCTCTGTGAGATTATGAGCTGACAAATCAATAAAGTAAATCACTCCCAGAGATCTCTGATTTGTGGAATGAGTTTGGGGGAACAATGCCAGAAAACTGTGTGGAGTGGAGACTACATTTTTCATCTATGCCACATTGTGCATTATGGTACTATGCTGGGATAGAAAATAGGATAGTGGTATTAGCCCTGAGAAGCAGAGCTTGTGATTTCAGGTATAATATTACAGGGTATTGTTGTGTTGCTTCAATGATTCGGTAGGTATTGTCCTGTCTAAATCTGTCAGCCTGCTGAGATATTGCCCTGCCTGACAGAGACATGCCCTTAGTCACACAACTTTTACTAATCATCATCTTCATCTCCTAAGGGAGAAAAAGATCAAATTATCAAAGAATTTAAACAAAGAAGTGCTTAATAATTCACATACGAACAATTTCTCTTAGATGTGTTTCTAGAAACATAATGTTTTAAAATTACAAATCCTCTGACGAACCTCTTGCTTTCATGAGCAAGATTCCAAAACACAAGGCTGATTCTTTAACCCTCTTTAGAATATTTTTTTCTGTCAAAGCACTTCCAAATGTACTATTACGGGTTGCCAACTCTTTGGAATGAATGCTTACATCTGGTTGCAGAATAAGAATACAATGACGTATATGCTTCCAATAATTTACAGTTGAGAAGATTGAACTAACTTCCTAATGTATATATCTGAGAATATAAAATGCACAAAATGATTTGTTCCCCTATCTACAGCTGAGCATATTTGTTTGTCCCTTCCATGTAAACTGCTTTTGAGAAATTATGCTTCCACTGAAAATGGACTTATTTCTATTTAATAATTGTCTTAGTCTCAATTTACTTGGAGATATGCTTATGTCATGGGGTTAAATACAGACCTACAAAAACCTCATTTGAAAAAATGCCTAAAAGGGTAGAAAGTGCTGTTTCAGATTCTGCATTCAGTTCAGCAAATATATATACAAAGTTATCCTGCTCTGGGAAGTAAAGCTGCCATAAAAGCTAATCTTCCTTTCTTTCTTGACAAGTGATACTGTATTTTTCTGGATTTAACAAAGGAAAACTATCTGAAATAAAATAGTATTTTACCAATACACAGATACTAGAATAGTTTATTCTTCTGCATTAGATTTGAAGAATTTATCTAAAATGTTTGTGGCTTAAGAGGGCAAGTGAAAAACCTACACATTTTCTACATTGTTTGGAGCACGCTTTGAAGTTCAGCAGACTCTTAAGTAAAACATTCAAACAGATCTTTGAAAATTTTTTCTTTCTCTAGCTGCATGAAGGTCAGATAATCTGCTTTGAGGCTACATGAACCAAATGAAATCTATAAGTTCTACATTAATGTGAAGAGTTGACTGTTTTTCATGCAGTCATTGAGAAGAATCAATGTAGAAATACATGGTCTATTTTAAGCTGTGAAGTGGAATAAGTTGTTTTCTTAGACTTCACTCTTGAGTGACTTCCCATGGAAGTAGAGTCAATTATATTGATTTGTGAAAATTTCATTTTTAACTACTCGATCCTAGAAATACAAATGTCCAGAAGATATCAACTGGCATCTGCAGCATCTCTGCTGCAGGCTTTCCTGTCAACAGGTTGGGACAGTAGGATGTGCCACTAAAAATAACTACGGAATTATAAAAACCATGAGTCATCTACATGTGAGCTGTGGCACCTGCTAAGTTATACATTGCTACAGTACTAGCCCTGCCCTCTCCTCTGCACCTTTAGGCTAGCTAAAAACAGTTAACGATATCATGGGAACAACTGTGACAGCTTTCAGCTTTTGCTGAGAAGCCACAGTAACCAGGTCTCAGTGTCTGTATTACATCAGCCCTGAGCAGCTGGAGAATGCTGGCTGCTGGCTCCAGTTGCCTGTTTCCCAGGCCAGGTTAGTCTGTTGCTACAGTAGTGCCAGCGGGGCCCTGCTTCTCTTGCCATAAGCTGGCCAGGACTTCTTGTTCTCCTAAATATCTTTATGTCTTTGCTTATTTGTAATTGGATGGAATTAATTACATGCTTGAGTAAGGTAGAGAGGTACCTAGTAATGACAAGCTTCACCTTCCTTATACATCTGCATGGTTTTTTTAGAAACTTGTTTCAAATCCTTGAAAGACACAGCCCCCCACCATCCTGCTCCAAGTGTATTAAATCCTAAATTATCTTTTTTAATGACTAGGTCTATATGCAGGGCAATTAATGCTGATTCCCTCCCCCCCATTAGGTTCAACAAATGTTTTTATCCTCTGATTGGTTTTCTTTTCCCACAGTCATACCTAAGACTTGCTTCATTTTATGACAGAAAGCACTTAAGCAGCAATATGAAACTTATGTCCAGGTAAGCAAAAAAGTAAAATGTACCATTCCTTTCACCTAAGAATACTTGCTTGCATCTCTAGAAGCACAGTTGAAAATAACACTGTTCCTTCTGACTCATAAAATAAACCAGTATTGAGTGCCTATGAGGAACCCCACCATCAGTGCTAAAACAGGTATAGTGAACATGCTGCACTTCAGCTTCTGAACAGCTCCCATAATGGACTGTTTTCTCTTAAAACTGCCACAGAGAAGATTACATGTATCTCAAAATCTCACTAGAGTAGCAAAGTTTTGCCTAGTGATATCCAGATCTCTTCTGGTAATACTCTATTTGCCTGGTGAGCTGTTGTGCTGCTATTAAATACTTTGTAATTTCAATTTAGATGGATGGTGAGTTGGATATTGCAGGCTCCATAAAAAGCTGTAATGTCAGCATCTTTCATTTACAGAAACGTTGAGGGGGTTGATTTAAAGAATACTGTATTTTTGCAACTAGTTCAATAGCCCATCATTCTGATTGGATTATTATTCCATATACAGAGAGGTTTATATGAAAAATATGTAGTACAATTTGAGGAGAAAACAAATCAAAACAACAACAAAGACAACAATAACAACAAAACAAAACCCCCCCAAACAGTAACTGCAGAGAAATTCCCTTAGAAAATGAATTTGTTTTCTCTAACTGAAAACCTGAACATACAAGTTCATGCTTGGCTATAGTATCCCTTTTACGACCCTTCATTTTTATTGGTTATGTCATAATCTGAGATAATACTTTAGCAGTATTGCAGATAATATTCTTAAGCTTCCTGAATGTGGACAAGCAATGTTAATATTAGGAGAGACACCAATACATACAATGAACTATGATTTTTTTAAAATGGCTTTTTACTCTTGACTACCATTTTTCTTCCACTGATATTCTTCCTGATATTCAGGAGAAGGAGAAATGTCTTCCTCATTCTGTCTCCAAAAGTTATTTTCTCATTATATTGTTCATTACTATGTCATTGGTGTGTACAGTGTTCACTCTCAGTTCAACTTTTAATACACATGATGACTTTAGCTAGATATAGTATACTAGGTTGTCAAACTTCAGACGGCCAATTCCTTCACAGGTCATCTCCTCTTCCTTGCATTTTCATCTAATCACAATCCATTGATCTGCTTTTACTGACATTAACTTTAAATCAAGAGATACTCAAACTGGATGGAAATATACTGGTGTTGCAGCTTGAACTAGCAGGAGAAACTTCAGCTTAACTTCCCATGACTATGCATTTTCTCATTAGATTTAATTCACACAGACTCTGATAAATAGAAAATAATAATGCACACCTACAAAACCTTACAAGCAACATAACAGATAAACTAGGCTAATCCACAAAACAATCCTGCAGAAAATGACAATAATTTTTCCTACCTTCATGTAGAATTTGTGCCTTCATTAAAAAAAAAAATAAATTCATTATTCAAATATCTTCTATCTACTCTGCCTTTAAAAATATCTTTAAGCCCCTTGGAGACAAGGATTTGAAATAACAAAAATAATGTCTGAAAAGTTTATTAGGAAATAAAATTAGGTGAAATGAAGAAGAGGGCAACATCTCTCTGTAATAAGAATAAAAGAAAGAGAAAACATAAAGAATATTCCCAAAACGTAGAAAAATGTTACTCATCATGATCTAGAAAATTCCATAAAAGTCATATATTTGAATATAATGTTTCAAACAAATATTAAAAAGTACAGTAGAAAGGAATCTCTACCAGGGTCTTATCAACAGGGATAACTATCATACAGGTAATTAGAAGAGGGATAACTAGATATCGAGGGAAGAGAAGTTAACAGGCATATGGCAAACAAACTGCACCATGATTTATACTTGAATAACTAGAACTCCCTGTACAGATACAAGTAAGCACAAATACACAAACTCTATTTTCAAAGTTTTCTACTACATCTAGAAGTGGTCATATATTTGGTCATTGTGTTGGAACACCATCAAAATGCCTAATGATATTAAAATGCATAGCATGCACAAGGAGGTGAAATACATGCTTTTTCTACACTGACAATTTCTACATTTTACTTAAAATCATATTATGATCTAAAGCTTGATTTTACAAGAATTAAGTATTATTTTTCTTTTTAAACATGAAATGAAACAGCTGATTTTCAAGGAACATATCAGTTTTCACTTGTAACTGAGTAACTAGTTTTTTCTTATTCTTTGTAATTTTTTGGTGATCCCATGTTTAGTGAAGAAATTGCCATTTCTCAAGAAATTTGATTATATATTCTGTACCTGTCTACATAAAAAGCTAAATAATTTAATACAGGCATATTTTTAAAATTCTTTTGAATTTTGAACCTTTGTGCAGGTTGCCAATATTTTTTTTGGTTCATGTCAGCCGATCAGAACAAGAGGGTTGTATACTGATAGCTACCAATAGAGATGGCAACAAAATATGAAAATAGCTGTCATATGGTGAACATCAAAGAGAAAGGTACTGCACGTGAAGAGGGAAAATGGAAAGAAGTTAAAAATATATTATCTGTGCCTTTTCAGAGAAAACTTCTTTTGGAAAAGAAATGGTAAAAGTATTTTTAAGGAACTAGAATAGTGAAAACCAGCACTAAACTGGGAGGCATGTGGGAGGATTTCCAGTCTACAAGCTAAACAACAGAACATCAGAATGCTGGAGCACTGCTGAAGCACATACACCATTACATATTCAAAAGAAAAATAATGTTGGTTGTTTGGTTTTTTTGTACCTTAATCAGAACCTGAATATGTCCCATGGCTTTTGATGACTTGAAGTACCAGAAGCTCATCACACAAGTTCCACTTGATTCTTTCCATTTGGAACTCTTCATATGGGCTTTTCCATTTTTCAGTCCTATTACAGTGGCCTCAAGATACAGGAACTGTCCTGAAATTAGATGAGGTATTACTGAAAAATTGTTTTAGACTTTCAAATTAGATTCCAAAACCCAGTGGAGTAAATGCAGAGACATATTAAGTATACTTTCCATATAGGTCCTACACTAGTGAACCTCAGCTTAGGGTAAAAATTGACCAGATCACATTCCTTGTGTACTTGTTATATTGGGAATAAATTGGAAGCAGCTTAAGATTTGGATAGGCCTGTGTAGAAGAGAGAATATTTCCATGTTTCCTGGCTACAGCATTAGTTGTTTTTTTGACAGCACATGGTACAATAGCCACAACATGATTAATTTCAGGATGAAATTTTATGAAAGATAACCTTCAATATAGTGAGTCATGCCATACAAAAACTTGAGAATAGGACAAAAAACTTTCATGTATTTATAAATCATTAGCTATCCCTAATGACTCATATTACCTTTGGCCATCTGTACTCTTTCATGTATGAATATTAACTCATGTTTAAATTATTTAGTCAAAAGAAAATTGCATAGATGCCCACAGCTAATGTTTTCTGACACTGATATGTCCCTTGAGTTTTCCTTTTTGTTTTCAATCAGAAGTATAATAAATTCTGCAAGATTTCATATTCATCTTTTTCCTTTGTACAGAAAACAAATTTGTAGTTCTTATAAATGTAGTATAAATATCACGCTGTTAAATTTTAATTGCACATCTACTAAAGTTCATATATGCATTAGAGCAAAATAATTACTTCATTAGAGGTAGAATAAAATGGGTTCATGCTAACTTTTTTGCATGTCTTCTTTGCACTTCTTTGTCTAAATTACAACCATGGGTGTTCGCCATAAAATGGGATGAGAAATTTGTGTTTTCCCTGCGGTCAAGCACATATTTAACGAATGTAGTGACATATACATGATAATGTTTAAAATATAAATATAATTAGAACATTCAAATTAACTTGCTGTTTATACATCTGCTATTCTGCATGTTAAAAAAGTCATATATATGAATACTACAAGATATCAAAAGCTTACCATACGTGGCAATCAATGTCTGCTAGGAAAATGTGGCTAGACTAGATTGAGTGCTGGGTGTGTCACCATTTGCTAATGTCTGTTTAATATTAGGAAAATTACTCCAAGTTTGAGGAAACAAAACCAAATGAACCCAACCCATTCCAAAAAACTTTCACAATCTTTGGAAGGAAACTTCACTGATTAAGGCGGCAGACAAGGAACACTCTGAAAGGCCCCTTGAGTGGGACTGGCATTGTGGAACACTGGACTGGTCACAGCTAGTCAAGCATGACTAGGAGCTAATAGGACAAATCACTTAATTCCAATCAAAATGATGTAATTCTAGTCATGAGCAAATTTTTAACATTTTAATGTTTAAAATAGAGCTGCTGATAGGGGAGTTAGAATAAAGTAATTGCCAGATGAATGCTCAGGAGCTCTGGTTTTGGAACTAAGTGTGGATATTCATCTTTGTTCAAGGACCAATCACTGTGGTATTCTCTAGCAGATATGACAGTTTTAAGAGCTGAGTTGAACTTTATTTTGGTTTTCTCATGATGAATACAACTAACGAGTGTTTTCAGTTTTAACTAAATAGACAGATACCACCTTCATCTTTAAAAATTTGACTACATCAAAATTTTGAAAAGTTACATTAATTCTAAATAACTTTATCTAATAACACAATTTCAAGACTACAGAGCAACTCTTGAGTAAGAAATGGAGAATTTGACCTGTTTGATCACTCACCACAACAAAAACACTTAACTTTCAGATTATAGGGTAAATTTTCAAGCTTGAGAATTAGATAAAGAGTAATTTTATTCACATGTGCCACAGATTCAACATATATACCACAGAGATGCATAAATCTAACAGAACTGGCTATTTTGAAAGCCAGACAAAAGACAAGGACACATTGGAGGACAGTTCTGTACTGCATCTCAGTTTGAGATCAGTGAAATGTAGCCAGGTTGGACTGTCTCAAAATTTAAAAACATATGAACATGTAATCTTTGTGATTATTTGTGCCTGTTTCACCTTCGGTCACCTTGGCAAGCCTTCACTAGCCCCTGAGTTTCTACATCTGTTCAAGTAAACTTTGGCTTTATTGGGAGCTTCATCCTTCTGCAGTTACTGTAAACACTGAGCAAATTCTAAATACAAGTCCCATGCCTTTGGGCAACTCTGCTGTGTGATTTAAGATCAGTTTTGAACTCAGCTTTCTTAATATCTTTGCCTGAGCTATGGGACCTTCAAAGGCAGATGATGAAGGCACAGAGCCTGCAGAAAGAACAAGGACAGATAACTGGGCTCTTTGGCCAAAACAAACCAGGACCTGCACTGCCACTAACAGAGGAGGTTTATTTATTTATTTACTTTTATTTAAAATGACCTAAAATTAAACTTTAAGCTTCCTGGAAATGAGCTCAAGCTCTGGAGGAGTGGGAGCCAGTGAATCTCAGAGCTGAGCTAACTCACCCTTGCAAGCTGCAGGCAGACTAATATGCCTCTCTCCTGATAAATAACAATCTTGTTTCACTGATAGAGCAATACTTAAAGAAGACACAACTGAGGATCATTTTTTCCTAACTTAAAGTCTTTTTACAATAGTAATTAATATTTTGATATTGTTATACACGTAATTAATTAAAAATGACACCTTGATTAGACATGTTAGAACTCCCCAGCTGCCTGTGAAGGCACATATGTGAAGCTCCATGAAGACAATTGAATCTCATTTGTGAATTGACATCATACCAGTTCTATTGCCAAGCGTGTGGTCCCCAGGAGGCCTAAGACTGTGAGGCAAGCTGACCCCTAGCACCCAGTTCAAATTGTCAGCCAGGGAATTTTGCCAACCACATCTGCCGTTCTCAAAGGTGCAGGAAGTTCCACATTCACTCTCGTCCGTATCATCCCCACAGTTGTCTTCAAAATCACAGCTTTGTTCTGGTCTGTAACACTTGCCATTCTGACACTGCCAATAGCCATGTGAGCAGGAGCCTGAAAAGAGAAGAATGGGGGTGTCCTGGTGAATCACACTGCCGTGCATCCCAGCAAGGTTACTGGAAGGTTACATCTGAAAGTTTGATATTTAGGAAGAGGAGGGTGGTCCAGAACAGTTTATTAAAAGCTTTTGGTTCCCCTGAAGTGTCAATCCATTATCAGTTTATTTCTTTTGTATTTTGTCAAGAGATTGCCTAAATAAATTACTGTTTCCCTTGTAAAGCCTTTGAGAGCAAGTTCCAGCCAGGCATTCCTTCACTAACAAAGCTTTCTAGTCTGACTTAATTGCTGACATTCTCCTTTCATGTGGTGTAGGATTAAACCATTTCATTTGAGCTGTTAAATTGAGCTTAGTTCTCAATTCTCTTAGTTCTCCCCAATTTGGAAGAAAAAGCTTTTCTATTTTAAATGCAGACGTTTGCCTTTTAATGGATTTCTTCTTTTTTTTTTTTTTTTTTTTTTTTATATGAGTTCACTGCATTGATGCTCTCCTTTTTGTATAGTATTCCTGGCATTATTGAGGGATAATTCTGCTATTGTACAGCCTGAAAACCATAGGACTCATTTCACAGGATCCATTTCCAAGCTTCATGTTTTCATTTCAGATCATTTTCTGCAGGGCTCTGAATTAAATGCAGCCCCTTCAGCACCTTCTCCAATCTGGAAGGCAGACAAAATTCTGAAATATACCCTTCCTATTTCCTTTATCCATTGTGCTCTGCCAGTAGTAAATTCACAAGCACAATTTTATTTAAAATTAGGTGTACTGATATATTACCTCATCAGCAGGGTATGAAACCTGTACAAGCATGGAAAAAATCTGAGTTAATTGATACTGAAAATCACATCGTCCTAAAAACATGTTCCCATTACCACTACCTTAATTTAAAGGTGAACCTGATGGAGCTAAATGAAATTCATGTAAGGCTGGGTTATATTAAGGGGTCAAACTAACTGATTTATTAACTAAAAAGACAATAAGACATGGGATATTCTGTTGAGATGTTGGTATCTTCATCCCTAGGACCGTTTTTATGACAAACTAAGTGAAAAAGCATTGCCACACCTCTTTGCTGTAGGCTTTGGGTAAAGTGAAAGGAGCCTTGAATGTTAGCTAAAGAAAACAAACATTAATGCCTGTTTTTTAAGTGAGAATTCGTCCTAACATATATGTATCATAAATAAATACAAATAAATATTGTAATCCCATAGAAATATCTAATAAGTTTTCTAGGTAAATTATTCATTTTTAATTCCTGATTTCTTAGGAACATAAAAGTATGTATCATGTTTGCTCTAGAAGACTGTATATGGTTTGTTTTTTCACAGTTGCTCAGAGAAAGGAAGAAAAAGTTCTTAACAGAAAGAAGCAAGCCAGAATAAAAGTCTGACTTCGACAGTCAAGGACATCAAGCAAAGATCTCCAGAGCTGGAGACAAGGAAAATGGGTAGGGGTTCTGACTAGAAGCAAAAATCTTGTTTGAAGAACACAGTTACTAGTTTATGAAAGCATCTGTGTGATTTTTGTTAGTATACAATCGCTGAAAATGACTTTAGCCAGAAATGGAGTAATTTTATCAATGTATCAGTGTCTAATTATTGCAACTTGTAAGACAGATGGAGTCCATCAGAAACTTCTATCTAGCAATCTGCTTTAGAATTTCAATCATCTGCACTGTTTCCCAAAAGGTGACAGAGATTTGTTATAAAATTCCTGCCTAACTTAAATGTCATCTATTTTTAGGATCTAGCTATTAAAATCCTACATTCCTTTTATGTGATCGCACTAAGAATTTAAGAGAAAATAAATTATTTTGTCACTAAAATTTCAGGATACAGTCCGTGCTTGGAAATAGCTTTCTTTGCCACTCATTATGATCAATAATTGCATTAACTGTTGCATTTTGAGGCCCCTTTGTAGCATTGCTTCTAATTTCAGGTTGAGAAAAAAATGGAGCTCAGAAATGGAAGTCTTTGTTTTCTTACTAAAACAATCAAACAAACAACCCATCTTGAATCCTGGCATGAATTAATCTTTTCAGGCATGTGTAATAAATGAATGGTATTATACTGAGTCTGTATAATGACTTGTTTCTGGATGTACTTCCATAGTATGTTTTCTCTTTAAATGATATATAACTAAGGCTTTATAATTGGGAAAGAAAAATAAACAAACAAACCAAACCAACCAACCAAAAAAACCCAATAACAACAACAAAAAACTAAACCCCAAACCCACAAAACAATCCAATCACTCTGTTAGGTGCTTGTGGGTATAATAGGGATATTTAATTGAGAGGAACTTCTCCTTCACAAGGTTCAGTAAATTTTTTCCTCCGAGCTGTGTTCCTTAAAGATTATTAGCAGGTAGACTTGTTGACCTACATGGTGACTGCATCAACAATCTAGGCTGCAGTGGGCCCAAAGGAGCTGTTACGTGTCTTTCAGATCAATAATTTCTGGACTGAGGAGGATTTACACAACAGAGGAAAACAGCTGTACCAGTCAATAATCGTCTTGTTTTATATATCCTGAACAAGCTCAACAGATGGAACATTTTATATTTGAAAATACGTAGTTAGGACAAGGATTAATCACCTTTATGAAATAAAGATATTTCTCTTAAATGTATTTTGAAAAATAATATACCTGTAAATATCAAGAAGGAAAATAATCTTACTAGCAGAACTGATATGTGGTTTATCTTCCACATAAATGAACTTTGAATATTAGTAAGGGTAACATCATATATAGGTTGCAGCATTGAGGCAGAACGGCAATAAATCATATAATCATAGAATGGTTTCGGTTGGAAGAGACCTTTAAGATCATCAAGTCCAACCATTAAACTCACACTGCCAGGTCACTACTAAACCCTGTCTCTCTGGGCCACATCTACATATCTTTTAAATACCTCCAGGGATGGTGACTCACCACTTCCCTGGGCAGCCTGTTCCAATGCTTGACAACACTTTTGGTGAATAAATTATTCCTAATATCCAAACCAGACATGCCCTGGTACAACTTTAGGCCATTTTCTCTTATACTATTGCTCATTATTTGGGAGAAAAGACAGACATTCACCTTGCTACAACCTCCTTTCAGGCAGTTATACAGAGTGATAAGGTCTCCACTGAGCCTCCTTTTCCTCAGTCTAAACAACCCCAGTTCCCTCAGCGACTCCTCATAAGACTTGTTCTCAAGACCCTTCACCAGCTTTGTTGCCCTTCTTTGGATATGCTCCAGCATAAGAAACTGTTTATGTGTGTTAATCGTGTAAACTTCAAACTCTGGCGAGAGCAGTTGTTTTCTCAAAGATGTAATTACAGGGGAAAAAATTATTCTTAAATCTTTGAAACCATAGCCTGCATCACAACAGGACTTTTCTATGAGGTAGCTAATTTTTATATCACTCTACATCATAGCAATAATTTGATTGCTTGTTTAGCTTCAATCTGTAAATCTATTGAAATAATTTTTTAATCCTATTAAATAAATTAATTCCAATAATGTATAAGAATATTCACAAGCACTCTTTTATTTATTCTTTTATTTCACTTTAGCAGATGGTGATATTTGAGAAGGATTATCCATTAAAAGCTCTTAAGATCTTCATCTCTGTTCAGAAACACCTTATACTTAAAGCAACCTTTTTTTATTACTCAAATACTTTATCAGTTTTTTATTTCCTCCACAACATTTAGTTTGCCTTTTGTGTCAGAATGAAAATCCCTCATCCTCCCTTTGTTGTTTGTTTGGTCGTTTTGGCTTTGGTTGCTTCTTTATTTTTTAAATATCACTTTGTATTTTACCATTAAAAACCATTACAAGATCTCACAAGGTGTTTGGATTTGTATCTGAGTATGCAGTCATTTCTTTTTCTGCCGATATTGATAAAAACAAACTTGCCTGCACTAACCATGAAAGATTCCTGTCAGGAATTATCTGATTGCACACTTATATTGAATGACCAAAAGGAAGATAATGTAATTTATCAGAGATAAGCTTAAGAAATAGCTTTATCATGTTCTGTAATTACCTGTAAGAAGACTAACACTGATAGCAGAAAACTCTAATCTAGTGCAAAAAACCATTATTACATGCTGAAAAATTGTAGTTAGTGAAGTTCAAATTAAAATAAAATTACTAAATAATTAACCACTGAACAGATAACCAAACGCTGTGATAAATTATCAGTTAAAGACTTTAAATAGAGACAGAATTATTTTCCAAGAGATTTGTCTTATTTTAACTTAAAATTATTTGGTAAACCAATGAAAATTCTAGATGAAAACCTGTTCAGTGTTATACAGGAGCTTAAAATAAATATTAATAGTAGTGCCTTTTAGGTTTAAAAATCTTAATGAAATTGCAGATCTTAATTTGCTTATATGAGAATGCAAAACAGATAAATAAATGTTTAGCCATACCTATAGCAGCTACAAAATGAAGACAAAATTGTCAAATTTCTCCATGAGATTAAGATCTTCTTGAAGCCAGTCCTTTAAATATCTTTGCTTATTGGGAATAAATTAAGTATGATAATGAAACTAATAAAGATAAATAAGATGAGAACTTACAGAAATTTGCAAAAATATAATTGTATATGGGATTACACTTGTTATTCTAGTCATAAGCACTAAACATTTAATTTTCATAACCTATACTTGTTTCTTTTTCAGCTCTTATTTAATGTCAACATTGCTTTAAAATCACCAGCAAGCTAATTAATTTTTTAGAGTGACAGGAAACAGATGGGTGATAAGTATATTCCAACAGTTGTTAAACTTGTGCTTCTTATTATGTTTCATGTTATTATCATCTGTGTTTTCCAGACCTAAATCAAATGAATGGGATAGTTTACAATTCTCAGAAGTATTACAGCAACACATAAGTAGGCTTGAAAGCTAGGCCTGCTTCAAAATATTTTCACAAGATTTTATTTACAGTCACATAGCTAGAACTATACTTGCTTCTAAATAAAAGCTAGACTTCTGTAGAACCATAATATAGAGGCCAGAGTAATAAATCAGCAGGCTAAGAGTTTGACATCCCAGGGATAGGGACTCTTCAGATAATTTAGATCTCTGAATATTTCCCTGCAACAATTACTCCATTATCATTCTTGCTCCGAGCTGACATTACTGTCTGACTGAAGTGTATGTGTCCTTAAAAAATAAGAAAAAAAATTAACAAGAACATCTTTTCTGTAATATCTCACCAGTATAACCCAAGGACATGAAGTGCTTTCATCACAGTTGATGATGCATGGTAATAATGACTTGTCAACATAGGAATGTGAAAAATGCATCTCATTTCAAAAGAAAAGCTTTAGAAATTACAACAATTTTTAAAGACAAGTTGAAGTGCTAGGAAAAAAAAAGTCTTAAAACTATTATATGTTATCAGCTCTTTTTTTTTGTAAAGAGGCTCTTTTTTCTTAGGACTGAATGCAAAGATCTGAATTTTTGATTTTGCAAGCCTTTCAAGTACTTTGACATATTGATTTGAATTCTGAGTAATCAAAATTTTATAAAACAACATTTTGAGTTCATTTGAAAAAAGGAATTTGAGAAGAAAATGTTAACCTTCCAAATTTCTCCAAAGAGCTGATGAAGGCTTCTCCAACAAGCAAAACTTCCTCAGTGGTCCATTTGTACATACAAATACAAGAGAATTCCTTTCCCAAAATCAGATCCAGTGATATTCATCTTCAGAAAAGTTAGGAATCAAAACCATAAACAACAAGGTAGCCTACCACTGTTCAAGATTATTGACACTATCCATGACAGAGCACTGAAGCATCTTTGTTCTGTTTGCTGGTGCTCTATTTCTCCTTAGAAGAATGTTATTTGTCTACCACTCAATACACTTTAAGACATACTCAATCTGTTGACAGAAATTCTGAAGGATGTGAGGAGCGGAAGACAAGATGGGCACTCAGTGCCTCTTCATAATCAGTTTATTGGATACATTATAGGCAGGCCAGGGGAATTCTAAAAATAATATTATAAATAATAAAAGCTTCGGTCCTAAGTGTTTAGGTGCATGCAAATGTACATTCACTCGAAAGTAGTAAAAAAGCAGGTTTTGACTGGAGAAGGTCTTACTAGGTCTTTTTACCTACTCCACCATTACAGTACTGGTATACTAATACTGTCAGTGATAGAAATGGTGCATACTTTCCCATGTTGCTTGAGTAATTCTGTATCTGTTTAGCCCATAAAACATGCTATCAGATCAGCTTAAAAAGAAATTTTCAGTTAGTCTCTCCAGATGGGAAACCCTCATGGTGAATGAGACCAAGGTCTGGATTCAGTGACAGATATTCCTTCTACTACAATTACACTCAGACTTTTTGTTCCTTGTCAGAAAACCAAAACAAGATACACGTTATAATGATTAGCATCAAGTGCTAATCAGATGGTTTAAGTCTCAAAAAAAAAAAAAAAAAAAAAAAGAAATGGACAGACAAAGAAAACTGCTGTAGCAGGATATGTGAATAATAGGAACAGGGATATATCAATTCTTATATAGTGTCTTCCCTTTCCAAAGCCAAGTTGAAATCTAGAACCCATCTTCTTGAGGATGGACAAAGAAATACTAGGACAAAAATGAATCTGCATCTATTTTTTAAGCAAAGCTTTTTTTGGAAACACTAATACTCATCATATGCATCTATTAGTGAGAAAGATTAAATACTAACCAACCTGAAAAGCTTAAATCACTCACCTGAGTTTACTCTTAGCAAATAGAATAAAATATAATGAAATAAAACCGTGCTTTGCCATGTTCTGGTTCAATCACATTAAACCTAAATATTCACGGCCTGGACTCCTTAGCAAGGACACAAGAAGAATAAATGTTACTTAGGTATAAAATCCACAATCCTAAAAATATTTCAGACATTAAAAAAATTATTTCCTTTTCTATTTCATCAGTGACGTTCAGTAGTAGTATGCATTTTTAGGTCAAAAGGCTGAAACTCAGCCTTTCAACTCCAGGTTTCTCCATCACAGAAAGCAGACATACAACCCCTGTGCCATGTGAGAATATATTGGTGCAGCAGATCTGGAAGGAAGCCTGTCAAACTGTCTTCTGAAGACCTTCAGACTTGACTCCAAGTTCTAGCATGTCCTTTTGAGGTCCAATTCAACAACTCACCTAAAACACGTTCTATAACTGTACACGGACACCTCACCTGAGCAGCTAAATGTTTTATCAAAGCTTTTATCAAAGCCTGAAGTGATGCATACCTGCTGACATCTCTACCTTAAGAGTCTGAAGTCCGGTCATTTTTACCACTACTAGCCAGCGGTTTCACTGCCTGTGCATCTAATGGAAGAAAAATCTGCATACTGACTCTAAATGTGGCTTGAAGTAAAGCAGAAACTCATAAATCAGAAGAGTTTGAGCATGAGAAATGGGGCGCACAAACTCTGAGATACATCAGCAGGGCATTTGTATAAGGAGACCAAAGGAAAGCTGGGTAGACAGTGAACTAAAAGCATTTGTTGCTGTTCTTATTCAGGCTGAAGAAAGAGAGATCTTCACTGGCTGCACAATTCCTTTCACATTCTTCATCGCACTCCCAGCTGGATATAGTGAAAGATGGAGCTGCAGCGCAGGGATAAAACCCCTTTATACAACTTGCCAGTGCTGCTGGACTGTGCTCAGTAAATGCAAGAAGTGGAAAATGCTTCCCTCAAATCCCATTCAAAGCTGTCTATTATCAATTTAGGATTTCTACAGTCTGTTCCCTTATTAATCAGTATTAATGGTCAACAATACAAATTTAAATTACAAAAGAATATTATATTCTCTCTGGAATATTCTCAATTATGTACAAGCAGGATGAAAGTGTGAAAGAGATACAAGAAACATAATTTGCACAGAATGTCTATAATCATTTATTCTCCAAAGTAGTAATAGCTTTATCAACTGTACCTCACAGAATCACAGAATCATCTAGGTTGGAAAAGACCCATGGGATCATCGTGTCCAACCATTCACCGTACTCTACAAGTTGACCCCCAGACCATATCCCCCAACACTACATCTAAGCGATTCTTAAACACATACAGGGATGGTGATTCAACCACCTCCCTGGGCAGCCTATTCCAATATGCCACCACTCTTTCTGTGAATAATTTTTTCCTAGTGTCTAGTCTAAACCTACCTTGTTTCAGCTTGAAGCCATTCCCTCTGGTTCTATCACTAATTAC
>JAAGNO010019101.1:37233-50754 GCA_033439905.1 Ceryle rudis
GAGATGCCAGCAAGTCTGGTGCTGTATAAGCCATCCCATTGTCAAAGAACCCAAAATTGTTATGGTGACACCAGTTATGAAGCCATAAATTACTCTATGCGTCTGTCAATTATTGAGTCTCTACCTGAAACTGGGAGAAGAGAATATAACCTGTGCTTCAGATCCTCCCACCATCTTTCCCAGGACTTTAAAGTCTCTCTTCATTCTTCTCAAACTATTATTTTCAACTTGATCTCCTCCTGTATGCAAAATTAGTAAAGGGTAGTAGTCTGAGGACCGCTCCAAACTGGGAAGTTTCCTAGTGATGTCCTTAATCCAGGCTCCAGGGAGACAACACACTTCCCTATGGGAAGGGTCAACCTGACATACCGGACCCTCTGTTCCCCTCAAAAGTGAGTCCCCCAGGACTACAACCCTTCTTCTTTTTCTTAGTGGATGATGATGTGATTTGAGTAGTTGACCTTTTTGACTTTGGACATACCTCTGGTGTAGGTAGTTCAACACCAACATCTTCATTTGACTGGTCCCTTTCAGCTAGAACCTCATATCTGTTCTGGAGTGATTCAGTATATGTCTGCATTTAGCAGCACTCTTTGAGGTAAGCAAATAGTAGCACATAAGCTTAGCAAGTGACTGAACAGGGAAAAAGCAGAAAAGTTTATGGTTGGGAAGAGAGCTCCAATTAAATTGGCTTATCCCACTTCATGGGAATCTGGGTTTTAAAAGAAATTTCTCAAATTGCTATGTCTAGTTCACTTTTATGAAAGGCAACAACCTCGAGCAATTTTTCTGCCTTCAATATAATCAGTAACTTTCTCCATTGCTGTTACTGAAAAGTTATTTTTCAGTTTTCAGATAAGGGGCCCTTTTAGGAACTAGTCAAAATTAATTCATGACCAGTTCAGATACACTGACTCGTATGCAAGCTCTGTCTTACGTAATGACATTTAATAAAAATATTAGTTCACAGACCTTTCTGTCAAACATGGCACATTCTAGTCTTTCACAAAATATGGAAATGATGCTTTGTACATCTCAAGTTTAGCTGTAATAGTATCAAAGTAAAGCTGTCTTATACAAAGCTTTATGCAGCCAATTCATAAATGCTTTTATTATGTTAAAAAAAATCTTATCCTAGGTGTCTGTAAAAAATGTCAGTACTGGATAAGACACATAGAATATTAAAGTCTATCATTAGTGCAATTACACTAAGGTCCTTAAAGATCTTCAAAATAAACACAGACTAAACAAGAAAGCATATTTGAAGGCCTTCTACCGTAACAGATACTAAGTATTTCTAATTTCTTAATTTCTATTATTTTGAAGGTGATATTCTGACCTTCTAAATTTTCCTCTAAAGCTGATCTGGCATTAGCCATCATCTTCAACCTCTGCTGTGAAACCTTTGCACAGTAATACTGGAAGCATTAGTTTCCCTAGTATTACTTGTCAGACACTATTTAGTGTGAGTCTAATGTCTTGAATCTAAATTAGTGGTGTCCTCTTCATGACTCAGTCTTGAATAACCACAATATCCAGTTGTGAAATAGTTTTACTGCAGTTCCTTATGCAAAAATGGCAATGACCTGGTCTGAATAGAGACAACAAAATGAGAGGCTGAGGGCCTGACTTGACACCTTGTGAAAGAGGTGAAAGAAGCAAGAAGATTTCAAATGGAGAAGATTTAGAATTTAACAGAAACATCTAACGAAGACAAAAATGTCATCTCAGGTGCGTGCAAAAGGGAAATGTTAATAGAACCACCCAGAGTGAGTGGCAGGTTGCAACCGACCACTGACCACGATCAGAAGCAGATGTCATATGGAGAGGACATGATGCATAATCATACTACAATAACTATTTAGTCTACAGTTAAATGTGTGTGTCACATCCCATAGATGAGATACTGTACTGGTATTATGGGAAACACTCCATATCTTTCAGCACTCTAAGGCTGTCAACCTAACTGCGCAACACTTGGTGTCATTTCTGCTTAAGCTGCAGCAAGGCAACTCAAAAAGCATTTCTCATAAAGTAAATCTAAATCAATTTAGGAAAAGAAAGCGACCTCTAAGATATGATGAAAATAAAACTATGTCAAAAAGAGTTAAAAAATATCAACTTAGATCGTGTTCAACTCACAAAGAGACATACATGTTTATGTTTACAGGTAAGCAAGCTACATGCCATTAAAACTGATGGGAATATGGTTGGAAACAATCGTTGGACTTCAAAGATTCATCACATCATGCTAAAATATAAACCTAGAGTTTTATTTGGTTGTCCACACGGTTGGCATTCCAAAAAGTCTAAGACATGACTCCTTGTCACCACTTGCTACTCCTGGAGGGTGGATACTTTGCATACATCCTTTTACACACCTGTGGGGATTTCTTAGACACTACTACATCACAAACAACAATGTATGCCTACATGTGTACAATTCAGTTGTGCTGAGTGGCTGGACAGCAAAAAAGTAATATAGTACAACTACTGTAATTGGAATTTAGATAAGTGACACATCCTGACTACTCCTAGATGTACATGACATCTGATTTGAGTCTTGGAGCTGAATCTTGCACTAAATATTTTCAGTATTTGATAAATCTGATAAAATTTGGATTTACTCTACCTTAAGATTTATTATGCACATTAAGATGGTTTTACTTATCTCTTCCCTTAGCCCAAACTACATTTTTCACTCATAACACCTAAAAATGCATCAGAGAAATATGAAGAACTTTCATCAAATAAAGCAGCATTTACTAAAATAGAAAGGTGGAGAAAAGAATCTTTGGTCTCTCCAGTTCACTGGCATATTCGCTCTCCCCCCTAGCTGAAAAGGAAAGTCTGCTAGCTTCGCCCCCTCCCCGTGCTTGGTGAAGACCGTGCATCCTCAGTCAATAACCACCCATCATTTTTTTTTGAGGACAACTGTGACTGGAAATATCCAAAGATCAAAAAAGCACTTTTTTGAACTTCCATTTCTTCAATCTCTTCTCCTTGTGCAGGACACATGAGGTGATCTGACTTCTGAGCATAAACCAAGTGTGGTCCTTCCACACTCAGGAATGCTCTCTATATTTTGATAGTTACCAGTCTTTTTATCACTTATTTATTAACTTTGTTTATCCTACAATTAAACAGCAATCCAGACACATCTTGTGCTAATTAGTTGGGTATCTTGTGAAAGCTACAGTATCATTCTACTTGGCATATGCTGGTGAAAAGTTTGAGAACAAAATAAGTCACAGAATGAATTCAAAGCTGTGCAGTGAATTGCCTCAAATTTTCCTTGACATAAAGCACAAAATATAAACTGAGCTTTCAAATAAAGTTTACAAATATCTTATGCAAAATAATGTTTTTCTTTGTCTAATGTATACCATGTTGAAAAATATAAACTAGGAAAGTAAAATACAGGCCAAAGTGCCTATTGATAAATATACACTGAAAAGTCATTTCAAGTTCAGCTCATTTCCTACAGTTACAGAGGAAGAGTAAAGAAGTACACACATGCTGGAACAGACTGCACAGAGAGGTGGTGGAGTCTCTTCCAGAGACTTTCAAAACCTGCTCTGGCAGGGGGGTTGGACTCTATTCTATCCCTTCAGTCTTAACTACACATGGGAATTCTGTTCCAGGATATCTAGACAATTCAAATGCCCAGCAAACGTGTACTGTAAAGATAAAATCAGACTAGATACTGTGAAATATAACTTTTTTCCTGATCACTTTTGCTATTGCAAGACTTAATAGTAACAACACTTGATATTTCTAAGAATGCCCTCTACTGCAGCATTATTTCTCTACTTTTAGATGTGCGAGAAAAAAAGTAATAATTACACTCAAGTAAAAGTGATTTGCTAGCTAATTCTTGGAATGCAAAGCAGGGTTAGAGGTCTCATGTTCTCAGTTCACCCAGGCAGAGGCAGGTTCTGTGTATGGAATATGTAACACATAGAGAAAGGTCTGAGCTAATAATGCCAATAACACTAACAGTCCTATGAAAGCTTAGATTTGGTAAAAGTCTTCTTATTTCTACCATTATGGAGAAAATAAAAGAGCAAGACTCTTTAACAAAGTTTTCCTTTATAAATATAGTATCAGGAATTCCTCTTGCACTTTAAGGAACAATTTTGCCTTTGGTTAGAAAAACTATTCCTTTACCCCACTGCCAAAAGGAATCACCAGCTCATACAGTGAATGTCGATATAAATACTTGCCCCCACCTGCTGCTTAGAGACTCACTTCAAAGCGCTAGCACTGAAAATACATTTCTTCTGACCTGATACTTGTTTGGATGTCTGCTCTGGGACATATTTCTCAAAAAAACAGTCCGTGGAGACCCAAGAGCTATGGAACATTCTGGACTTGTTAAACTGTTTTGAGAGACAGAAAAACAATTGCTAACCGTGCCCTACCTCCAAGGACCTTAGGTGACATTAATCATGTTCTGTTGTCCAGTTTCTGGAGTTGTAATCAGTTACAGACCCAGTTCAGGCTCTGCTCTGACTGCTGATCCAGTCCTTGAGCTTTATTTCACATTCAAGATATTAAGCCTAGGAATACCTAATGGAAACCTTTTGTTTCTTTGAGATGAAATTAAAATAAAGTATGAGAAACTTCTGGAAATTATCTGTACTTTATTGTATGTACAAATACTGAAATCAGTTGCAGACAGAAATGTATCCCACATCCTCAAAGAATGCTGGAAAAAAATATCTTTAACTCCACCAATATATCTTTAAAATTGCAAACCATTCTAAATTTTTGTTATTATTTTATGAATTAGACTAGTATAAATAAATGGGATTTTTGTTTGTTTGTTTACTTTTTTGAAAAGCATCATACAATTTAGTAAGGCTAGAGCTCAAAAGCAAAGGAGGAAAATCAGAGTCCTGGCTGTGAAAAAAAACCCAAGAAGAAACAACTGTGGAATGAAATAGGTGGACCAAAAGCAGATATTTACAATTAAACTCATAAAGTACAGTGACTATAATTCTGAGAGAATTTATCTGGAGAAAGCTTCATTGAATAAAAACATAAAATGTGAAAGTCCAGGCTATATATTTTGTCACCTTCACTACCCATAAAAGGATCATTTTCTTCTTAACAGTGGGACAATATATGTACAAGTTGAATTCAAGTCACCCGTATGCATGACTACTATTTGCTTTATAACCAGCTATTAAATAAATCTACTTATTCTACAGTATTTCCACCATCTTTCTGAAATGTATGGAATGATGGTATCTTGTGCCAAATAGAGGAGAGAAAAATGTAAACGTGAACTTATTAATAAAAGTCTTGACTATAACCATAAACATTTCTTTTTATATATTACATAGGTGAAAATGAAAATTGCCACTTTCATGGAATTTTGTTCTAGATACATCTGAGAGTCTGTTTCTGTTCAGGTACTAATCAAGACAAGAAAAAGTTCCACAACCTGCTGTATGTGATTAAGACAACTATAAAGATATATTCTGTCTTTCAAAAGTTCAGGGATATATAAGAAGTTATGAGTGCTCTTTATAGTATTTGGGTTTTGGTTTTGCTATTGTTGCCAATTTTGGTTTTGTTTGTTTGTTTGTTTTCTCCCATAACTGATTTTACAGTGCTTTAAACATTCTACTTTATTTGTTTTACATCCTGTTCTCTCAAGCAATGGTCAATGGTGGCTACTTCAAAGGAAGATGTAAATGTTTTGTTATTCAATTAGTTGTGCATGAGAAGGTATTTTTTCCTCTTTTCAGTAGATGATCACATTATGCACTGAAGCATAAAATGTGATTGTTCTTGTACTTATATATTAGAATAACTGCCAAGGTTATTTCTATTTTTTGTCTGGAAATTTTTATGCATCTAATTATATCTGCAAAAGAGTGATTATCTCCTTTGGTCTTTAGAGTACACTTTAAAGTTTTGGGTAATATTCCAAATTAAAAGTATCTAATTTCCTGACTATTGTCTTCCTTTGCCTTTATCTGTTTTAATTTTAGCTATGTTGCAGAATTCTAGAATTTTTCTTCTTTTTTCTTTTTAATTAGACATTCATGCTAAAATTGTGCAAAAAACAGGGAAAAAAACCCCAACCTAAAAAACCAAAGAAACAAAACCCCAACCAAAGAAGAAAAGAAAATTGTAGCAAGGCTGTATTATTTAATGCTTACTCATAAAAGACCACAGAAGTGCTTAAGTAATAAGAAATTCTGCTAATGATAAGAATCTATTCAAGGTGATATGACCTAGGCATAACTATGGTAAAGTATTTTGTGAAAATGAAATTGCTTAAAATGACAGTACCCAGTGCTTGTTTTGCAGTGGTCAGTCTCCCTGACATAAGCTGCCATTACAGTGCATTGGACTTTCTTATAATCCCTGTAACACAGTTGCCAGCCCCAAGCAGGTATGTCAGGTATCATATACAACTAAATGGAGCTTAACAGCCACAGATAAGGAAATTAATTGCATTCTGAGTGACTGGCAATGAAATGCAATGTTAATTGAGTTATATAGAACAATGTAATCTTCACATATGGGTGATGAATTCCAATCAATATCACTACTGAAGAGCAACACAGCAGAGTACTGAAGATAGCTCCAGGAACACATCATCCCAGTACTCAAAAAGGACAAAGCAAATAAGATTTTAGGATTTATCAGGATGCAGAGCAAAGAGAAAAATAATAGTTTTGCTACAGTATTATTCCACTGTTCACTCATTTCCTAAATTCACAGATCTGATTTTATAATCTCAAAAGATTATAGTATATTTTTTTTAAAAGGCACAGAAAGGAAAACATACAAAATAGTTTTTCCGTAAGAAATAAGTTGGAACTCCTTCAGTATGTAATGTTACTTAAGGATGTTTGAATATAGATGAATATGGAGTAGGGGGGTTGTCTGTTGTTTACCACCATTTTCAGTAAAAGATATTATCAGAGATAGGGTGAAAAGAGCCACTTTCTCAGCAGCTAGAAGACCTGTACATCTTGCTGCCCAAAATGAAGAGAGGGCTAAACTTTTGAACGTGTTCCCAGGAAACTGGACTCTACATTAAGTTTTACTACATATGCAAAACTGCATTCAGTTCATAAGGTCTTCTAAGAAAGAATTATTAGAAACATTAGGAGGAAGCATATATGCCTGCTCTTTTTTGGTTCTTGCTCAGGATCTATCTCACTGACAGCATTGAAGACAGGATACCAAATGAAATGGACCTTGATGTGATCTACTGTGAATATTCCTATGATCTTAAAGACACATCTGACACCTCAGTGACTGTCTTTTAATTTGTTAGAAATAACAACTGTCTTATCTACAAAACTGAAGTCAACAGTCACCAGTTTGCTTGTCTCTGTGGATAACTTTTCTCTGTTGTAGCCTGCTAATCTGGCAACTGTTGCATTCCCAGGTAAGGGGCAGGGGCACATGTACAGAAACTCTGATGGAAGGATCTGCCTTTTTTACAGCCAGTGACAACACTTTGGGAGGCAAAGAAGAGAAAGAACAGAGAGGACAAGCAAATCTGGAGATCATGAAACTTCTTGTGAAATCCATGGTGTCTCTTCTGTAAGAAAGTGTAAGTTTAAAATACATCTCATACCAATAGTCTTACATTTTCTGGGCAGAGTCAGACAGTATCTTAGTCTGCAAGCATTCTTGAGGGAGTTGTATAACTACCTTTGAAAATATCATTGCTGCACAATGAAGAAGAATGTGTGAACACTTCCTGGAAAGGCCATGCCTTTGAAAAGTATTAACTCCCCTTCTGTTGGGAAGAGTATATAGAAAATAGCTGTCGCTGCATCTTTGAAACATAATGGAGAGAAAGAGTGGTTGAGTGTGGGGGAAAATATGCTACCTGACCTATGCAATCTTGCCACCTTGCCAGGTCCAGCGGAAGGTCTATGTTATTTCAGACAAAACTTTGGTGGATTGATCCTGGCTTGATGCCAGTTGCCCACCAAAGCTGCTCTTTCACTCTCATCCTCAGCTGGAGAGGGGAGAGAAAATATAAAGAAAGGCTCCTGGTTGAGATAAAGACAGGGAGACAAGATGCAGTATCAGATGATTTTTTTTTTTTTAAAGTCATTTGTTCAGTTTGCAGAATACAAATTGTAGATTGGTATGTTGTAAAAATTACAAAGTGAGCTCTTCAATTTATGGGGAAAAAAAAAAAAACCCCACTGAAAAAACAAACTTCATTTGGGTGAAGAGAAGGGAAGGAGAACATCATGACAGTTATGATTCAGTTTGTCGTTTTGAGTACCTAAAATGAAGGAAACATTCCTTGCAAGTCCTGAGTAAAGGAAACATACATCCTTAATAGAGGACCTTATTAACTATCTAGAAAAATATCCATCTGTATCAATTCTGCATTATCATATTATGAGAATAGACCTCAAATGCTATGAACCTCTCATAGAGAAAACATTTCAACTTTCTTAACAAATATTCTCTCTAGCTGGAGACAAGAAAGGAGATCTTTGCTGCATGATGTTCTTCATCCTCAAAAACTTTAAAAAATTTGACTGACTTATTTAAATATTTCTTTTTTTTTTTTTTTTTTGTTAAACTCTCCTTTTCTCTGCATATAAGCAGATAATTCTAGAAGTCCAGACTTTTGCAGCAGATCATCACACTCATTCTAGTTGGTTCTAGTTTGTAAAGTTACATCACAGACCACTTTTCACAGCCTTCAGCATGCTTTTTGCCACTGTTCAGAACATTTCTGGAGGCAGGAGTAAATCTCAGGTTTCTAAGCCTACATTCAAGCAATGATCCAAACAGATACCACTGCTAAATAGCAGCTCTAAGCTGGAACCCTCCGTGGCTAATGTAAACTCTTATCCAGGACATGTAAAAGTTGTTGAAATAGAAAAGATGGCTCACTCTATGGATTAATTTAGACCATTATCTCAAAGTGTTGTGACTCTTCAAAGTACACAAAGTACTTCTTAGATGAGCTATATGAAAAATAAAAAATCAGTCTCTGGTGGCTTTTTCCTGAGATTTTAGTACATTTTTTATTATATATATCATGAAAGCATTTTGGAACATCCTTTACTATCAAAACCAAACCTTTTAAAGTTTCTAACCTTGCCGCAGGGACTTGCATCTACCATTAAGAGGATAGCATCTGAAAACTTGAAGAACAGAGAATGAGAAATCTCAGCTAACGTTCCTCTTGGAGTAAAATTCATATAAAGCTGAACTTTAAAATACTAATCTTATTTGCAATAAATATCCACTACTGTTTTGACCGAAGCAGGAAGCCAATACTATTTGCCGTAACTGGCAACTTAACAGAGATATATCTGGAAAATATTGTCCATATCTTTCCTGCTTATCTTGTTTGATGTAGTCTCATCAGTGTTACTTCCAGTACCTGAGCAGTGCTTAACCATATCCTAAAGGGGAAGGTTACTTATTAGCAGTAGTAACAAAGCAAAACAGCTCACATAAATTAATGACCCATTCTCCTAATAGTCCTTAATACTGGGAGATATTGTTTTATTGATCAGAAAGACACAGAAATGAAATAAAATTACTTGCTGCAGCCATGCAGAAAATTTATAGTATGGGCAGGAACAAAGTACTTCTCCTAAAGTCTACATTGGGGGTTTATGTTTCAGTAGTTCTGGTGATAAATGTGGCAGGAAGAAAGAGATTTTTCCTGTTCTGTCAAAAGGAGTCCCCCCTTCATCACTTGTGTTCAAGCAAATATTAGTAATAAACAACATCAGTGCTTTCCATGAGCAGCTCTTACCTTTGGATCCATCCTCATTGGAACTTCTATTATTTTTGTAGGTTTTTTCCTGAATCTTATTTCCCTTGTGCAGTAAGGATGGTGCAAATATTTGCACCAATGCTGACGCAACACCACAAAGGAATAAGATGGATATGGAGTAGGAATTCCCACTAACCAAAAAGCATTAAATACCTCTGGCCTTATTGCTATTTATCCATATTGTCTCTATCCTATTCTTAGTTCTTCATTTTACAATAACTATATTTTACAATTACTATATTTTACAATTATTGATAAATAAATCCCACTGAATTAAACAGGATATTGTCTAAGTATACATGTCTGGAAACAAGTCTTGCAGATTCACAAGTGTTGACTCAGTACCCATGTTAGATTCAATATATCTAGCAAGATATGTAATCTATTGCTCTCTTCAAGGAAAGAAAAAGAAAATAAATCAGTGCTGCTATTCATTTTTTCTAGACTTACACAGACTGCAGGAACATACCTGCTGGAGGCTGCATTGTAGGTTGTTCTGGTAAAAACTCCTGGGATGGCAAGCACTCCCTGGAAAATGTGAGGTCATCAAGTGCTATGCCATCTTTGGGACCTTTTCCAGCTATCCCTTCAAAGACAACTTGGAAATCTTCATCTCCAGCCAGGATCAGTGACTTCTGCTTCCAGAAATTTCCCTGGTTTCCAGTAAGATTAAGGAGAATGTTTTCATGTTTTGTTGTTGTCTTCTGGTAGACAATCAGTGATCCAGTATGATCTCCATACATATGGTAATAGAAAAGTATCTGTAAGCAAGAACAATAGCATCACATATACAATAGGTGATTTCAGACACATTCTGTTATTGATACCCTATGTATCAAATTGAGCATCACTGGTAGCATTCAGAATAGCCCTTAATTTTACTGATTCAAACCCAATATAATTAAAATGCATACTAAAAGACTTACTAGTGAAAATTTTTCACTTATTACATAAACCAAACTTTGACGTCAGCTTTACAATATTATGACAGGTGATCTTGCATCTGAATAACTCTTGCATGTAAGTGTAAAAGAATGAAAATATTTTTCATAAGAAAACAGAGGAATGAAGCAGAGCCATTTACAAGATGGAAAATAACTTCAGTTTACTGAACACTTTTCTGGTTATAAATATGTTTGTAATAGATATAGAGTGTGTAATGAGAAAATCTTCTCTAATCTTATATTGAAGCAAAACTTCTACATGGACTGCAGAAATAGAACAAAATAATAGCTAAAATAAAACATAAGAGGTCCTTAGATTAGAAAGAGGTGATTTATAGTTTTAATTAAAAATAGTGGAAAAAATTATGAAGTAAAAAATAAGATCAAGTACATACAAAACATAAAGAAAAATCACTGTGAAGAATCATCACCATTAACTGTTATGTCAGTTATTTTCAGTTCAAGAACAGTACTTTTACTCGGTCAGATTAATACTTAATCCAGATCAATATGTTGTTACTGACAAAGACCCGAATGTATATCCAAGAATGACATAGAACCTGAAAGAAAGCAATTCATGCTGCAATATATGAGAACATGTATATAGCTCAAATTACTTCCTAGTCTAATGAATATCACAAGCCTTAAAGAATGAAAAAATCAGTCTTATTAATTATAGCTATAAAAACAGTGAATATTATGATATCCATTTAAATATAAAGTCACATCCCTTTGTGTTACCTGGTGCTATAGGATTTCAAAGGCTTCTGCAGTCTATTACATTGCATAAATACACTATTTTTTAAAATAAAAAACCACATTTCTGTTTAATGGATTTTTCTCTAATTATTGATTAGTGAAACCACCAAGGGTTTTGTGTTATACTTCTTTTGAAATTTTTATTGTGTTCACTTTCAGAATGTCTTCTGTGCAATGAAGTAGTCAAATATAATTTTTATGTCAGTTTTCTTGTATGGAGATATTTCTATTCCACTGCCCATTTCCTGTCCTGCAACTACCCTGTTTCTCTTAAAATCCTTCTCGAAATGAGGTATGTCTATTCAATATATTTGTATATCTTTGCATAATAATTTAAACATTTTTAGAATTAATCTCCATTTCTTTTTACTACAGCTGAATTTTGTTTGATTTTCTGACTGTTGTTCAATTCTGAGCAGATATTATCATAGAGCTGCCTCCAGCAGCCTTCCTGATTGGCTACAATTTTTTTCTAAATTACCAGACTGTATTGTGTATGTTTGCCTTACTTTTGTGATCGTTGAATACCTGACCCTCCCCACACGTGGCTGCCAACATTACGTTATGGAGTTCACATTTCTTTGCAATACCCTTAATTACACAGAATAATTCTATATACTGGATTCAACAAACAGGTTTTATACTCTATTAACATTATTTCTAGACATATCATATAGTAATAATGTCATCCTGAGAACAGCTATGCACAAATTTAATTTTAAGCATGTATCAAAGACCTTCCAGTGCCGGGGTCCCCATTACTCAGTCTTTAAGTTTAATGCATGTGAAATAATGCATTCCTGTACTTAATTTGCTTTGCATCAGAATATAGACTAGCTGTTTAGTCCTTTTTCACCAAGGGTCTCTAGATATGATCATTCCTCAGTTGACTACTTAATCTTCACAGGTCTATCCTGAAGAATTTATCATCAGTTTTTGAAAGAAAAAAACAAAAACCAAACAAACAAACCCAAACAAACAAACAAACCCCACCACCAAAAAAAAACCACAAAAACCAAACCAAACCCAACTGCTTCTATTTGTAAGTAATCTTCTGATACTGAAATACAATTGGAATGGTTACAGTGTAGAAATATACAGAAAATACAATACTTGCAAAACTAAACAAGCAGCTCCTCCCTGACAGCGTGCTTACCATAAAATAATTACTGATACTAATGACATCTTTCATATTTTTAATTAAAATTATTTTACTTCATACTTAAATTCCTTTAAAATCACAATGTATGGCATATGCTTTTGTTTGTTTATTACAGCTAAATTTAAGACTTTTTTTCCAACATTATCCCTTTCTGCATTACACTGTGCAACAATGCTGCTTCAGCACTGATTCTAAGGTGCAGCTCTCAGGCTGGTGTTTCTACATAATGTTCTGCGGTAAATACTAACCCAAAGAAGGTATTTAAGTTTCTTTTAAGCATTTTCAACATGATTTTCTATATTATTACAAAATAGTTTGTATGGATTTCCTGGCTTTCTTGTGGGTTGACATATCCAGATAATATAATTATTCATCACTGATGTCTTGAAGCAGAATTCTCTCTCTTTCCCAGAATATTTTAGCATAGTCTAACTTTCTACATATGTTGTAACATATGATGTACCATTTACTTCCCTAATAACCATCAAAAGGAGTAAAATAAGTGACTGATCTCCTAAGATGAAGCTCTGGTTCTTGAAATATTTTCATTCATACATTTCCTTTACCAGAAATTTCAGTTCTCTTGGTCAGCTGCTTAAGGGAAAGTTTCAAAACTGGTCAGAACCATCAAAAAACCCCTATAAAATGTTATAAGTGTGACTGTTTCAGGCCATATCGTTGATATAGAAGCTTTTTCTGTAGAAGGTGCATAGACCCCCGGTTTTTGTAAATAGCTCTCAGTGTAACATAAAAATAGTCTCCAATAGTTGTGTTCCAAGAATTTCATTGCATTTAATGTGTGATACATAATAAATATTCAGATTTGTTTGCTGTCATTAGCTAGAATGGGAAGTCTG
>JAAGNO010019103.1:0-15015 GCA_033439905.1 Ceryle rudis
GGACAGCCTCAACTAGAGCAGGTTGCTCAGAGCTCTGTCAAGCCCCACCTTGAATGTCTCCAGGGATGGGGCCTCAATTTGGTGAGACCTGTCCTGCTCCCACCCTTGTGCCATCAAAAACTCTTCCTGGGGTACTGCAGGGATCCCTGTGCACACTTGGCTTCCTCTGTTCCTGCCCCCACACAGTTCTGTTCTCATTTCTCTTGACCCATTTTCCTCGGAAGCGGGGCAGCCTCTGAGGTGCCCGGTCAGCATCCTGCACACCCGGTCAGCCCTGCTCTGCTGGCCAGGGGCTGCTGGCAGGAGCCATCCCCCAAAAGTGGCCCCTGGCAGCCCAGGGGCCCTGGGCAGCAGTGCCCCCCAGCGTCCGGCACAGCTTGGGGGTGCCCGGGCACCTGGCCACCCTGGCTCGTTGGTCTAGGGGTATGATTCTCGCTTAGGGTGCGAGAGGTCCCGGGTTCAACTCCCGGACGAGCCCTTCTTTTGGCCACCCACCTTTCCCAGTAGTGCGTGGGATTGGGGTATAACTGGGGCATAGAGAGGGCAGTGGTGCCTGTCAGACCAGGGTCACTGTCCCATCCTGACTGGCACGTCCCCGTGGGCAGTACAGACTCCCAGAGCTGTCAGCAAGGTGCTGCCAGGTGTGTGGCAGGGGGGCAGATGGTGGTAGATGAGGCAGAAGGAGGCAGGGGTGGCAAAGGGTGGGCAGAGGCAGTGCTGGGAACCACAGAGCACAGCAGGTGCTGCCGACAGCGTGAGCCCTCAGGGGAAGTTTTTGGGGTCAGGACCCTGGTAACAGAGCAGAGTGAGCAGTGGGCAGCGGTGGGCGGTGAGGGGACTTGCCCACACCGCAGCCCTGCCCATGCAGGGGGATGTAGCTCCGCAGGAGAGTGCTCTCTTTGCTGTCTACTTTTGACTTCCCAGACCCCCATCCCTGCCAGAGACCCCAGGCCCACCAGAAAAGTTCTGGGGCTTCCTCTGTGCACAGCTGGCCTGGGGCTGATTCCTGACACCTGCAGTCTTCAGGGATATGCCCGTGGCCCCTTCCATCCCCTGCCCACATACTGTGGGGTGTTGGAAAACCTTGTTTCTCTTCCCCAAGTTGCTTGGAGCGAGTGTTGGCAGGAGTGCTGCGGAGGTTGCCTGATCCCCTGTGCCCAGCAGCATTGCCCTGTCTGTGCCACATCCCTACAGGGGCTGTGCCTGGCAGTGGGTGCCCAAGGAAATGGCTGCCAGGTCTCTGTCTGCCCAGCCAGGCTCTCCAGAGGATGCACAGCCACAGGTTTGTACCCTTTGCTCAAAAAAGTAGAAAAAAATCCTCAAAAAAAAGTTAAAACAAGGGACGAGGTGACCGAGTGGTGAAGGTGATGGACTGCTAATCCATTGTGCTCTGCACGCGTGGGTTCGAATCCCACCCTCGTCGGGCCCGGGGGGACCCCCAAGCTAGGGGGATGCTTTTTGGTGCAGCCCCTGGCGTGGCTGGCTTCCTCCTGCCTCACTCTGTTTTGCTCTGCTGTGTTAAATACACACCTGTATGTGGCTTGCTGCTCCCACTTGCCCAACCTGCTCTCAGTTGCTCAGGGACTTGTGTTGCCCTTTTGTGCAACGTGCTGGGCCCCACGCTCCATGCCAGAGCAGGGCATCATTGCCTGAACCCACTTGCCAGCCACTCTCCTACCAGCCAATGACATCTTCTCCAGAAGACAAAGCACCAAGCCATGGGCTGGGAAGGTCAGCAACAGGCTGGCTGGGCAGCAGTGTGGGTACACCCTGAGCCCATGCTATGCTTTTTTCTTTTCTGTTCTCTGTCAGCCAATTTATTCCTTTCTGCATCGCATACACAAGCCCTGGGCATCCCCATGGTGCTGATGGGAGATAAAAGCCATCCCTGGACAAAGCTGGGTCTTGATAAGCCATCACCATGTCCCAGAGGTGCTTTTTCTGAGACTGGTGTAGCTGCTGTGTGTTGGCAGATCCCTCCTGTGTCTGCAGCAGCATTGGAAGTGGAGGTTCCTGGGCAGAGGAGAGGATGAGCTACTACACGATGAAGAGGAAAGAGATTAAAAAGTCCACCTGCTGGGTGGTTTTTAACTGCTGAAATCCTGGCAGACATGCAGGGAGGGAATTCTTGTGTTTTTCAAGAGTATGTCTGCTTCAGAATAGCTGGAGAAACATGTTGTGCCAGCCTTGCAGATGTCTTCCCTGTCCCACTGCTTCTTTCCACAGATGAAGATGTGGTCAAGTGATGCCACAGCTTAGCTGCCAAAACTGCCAGCCCTGCACTGGCTTTTTGACTTTCCCTAAGGCCATGTTTCCTTCCCCAGGGAATGCTGTCCCAGGGAACCAGCTGGGAGCTGTTTCCTCCCACATCCCCCATGCCAGAAAGAGTGATCCAGCTGTAGGGAAACACCAGCCCTGTCTTGTCCCACTGTTGTGAGGTGCCACAGTGCTTGGCCATCAGTGCTGCCCTGGGAAAGACAGTCTGTGCCTGGACAACCAGGTGCTCTGCAAGAGAGATGGGGCAGATTTCCTGGGGAAAATATGTGGATTTTGGTGCACAGGGGATGAGGCCTCCTAGGTTTGACATGCCAGCCTCAGTGACTCTGTGAAGCATCAGCCCACCCAGGGACCTGGCAATTATAGGAGACGTGTGGCAGCATGAAACTGGATCATTTGCAGCCCCAGGGTGGCACACGGCAGCCAGATACTGATACACCCCAGCAGCACTGACTGGGCTCTGCTCCCTGGATTGCGCATGGTGGCCCTGAAGCACCCCAAGTCTGCCTCGGCAAGGCTGCAGGCAGCCAAGGATGCTTCATGGCTGCTGTGGAGGGGCAGCCACCCAGGTCTGCCTGCGACAGGATGCTGCCTCCTGGCACCAGGGTGTCCCACTTGGACCATCAGACACCTGGGGGTGGTCCCACAATGTCCTGTTGCCAGCAACAGGCAAGCCCCAGGTGAGCACACTGGATGCAAGTATTCCTTGGAGATGGGATGAAGTGAGGCTGTTGCTGCTACAAAATGTGCCTTTGCCTTTGGCTTTCAGGAGAAATTTTAGGGCAGGGGCAAAGTTCCGCTCTCCATCCAGGCTTGGAGACACCTGGCCCTTGGGTTGTTGGAAATCAAAATGCAGAGTAGTGAAATTGGAGTTGCGAAGTGTTGATGGGACTGGTAATGAGAAGGGAAACAGCAAACACTGGTCTTGGGCCATGTTTCTCTTCCTACAGGAAGAGCCAGGGCTGATATGGACACACATCCTGCATCCCTTGCAGAAGTTAAGAAAATGGGTCTGATGCATTTGTTTGGTGAAATTCTTCAGTTTTGTGGTTCCTCCAGTGAAAGTCACATCTCAAGCAGAAAGTGCTCATTCCCTGAAATGAATAGGGGTTGGAAGAAAACAGTCCTTGTCTTTCTCCCACATATCTGCATTTCCAGGAAAGGCTCTTTCCCCTGTGGTTTTCCTTTGGTTTCATCTCAGTCATTACACAAATCTTGTTTTAACTTCCTGATATGTGGCTTTTGTTTCCCCTTGCCCCCTTCTCCAGGCAAAGGATTTGTTTCAGTACACAGATCCACTCACATTCAGCAATATACCCTCTCTAAGTATCCCCATGCATTTTTTTCAAGCGTTGCTGCACCTTCTGAGATACAATGGTCCAATGTGAGCAGAACCTCAAGTATTTAAACTCAGTTGCAAACTCAGATATTGTGAGGCTGCAAATCTCAGCCTGTGTCTAGAAGCCTGTAAGGGAGTCCCCCAGGAAGGGCTGTTTTCCCTGGGATCATAGGGACGCAGAGAGGCACACAGACACAAAATAGAGATATAAGATGATTAGTGAAGAGGAAGAAACCCTAACTGGCAAAAGAAGGGTTTAATCCTTAGGCTGTGGGTCCAAGGTGCACCTGTAGCATCATTTCATTTTTCATGTGTGGTGCAAAAAGCAACAAGGTAAAACTTAAAATGAAACCTCAGGAAGGTAAAGCTTAGAATAAAAGCTCACCAAATTGACATTTAGGAGGTTGTGATGACCCCACAGCTGCCTGCCTTACTGCAGGAGGCTGCGAGGTCACTTCTGTCTGAAGCACATCTCCTCACTGCACCTTGACAAAGCAGATTTCCTATTTCCCCTTCCAGAATGATGTTGAAAATAGGTGGGCACCTCTGAAAGGCTTTTTTGCTCTAGCAGACAGGGCAGGGAGGAGTCACTAGGGACAATTCAGTGCTGTCAGCCAGGGCTTTGCAAGGCCAAGTCACCCTAGGAACTAAAATGACCCCTAAAACCCTACAAGGCATGTCTTTAGCAGTGATGCTGAGAAACTCCAGCTTCAAACATGCATAGTACATGTGCCTTGGTACTGCTGTGGTTTATTCCAGGGTAGGTGATGGTTATGCCTCCATCTAGGCCTTGCTGGTGTGAAATGAAAAACCTTCAGACTTTCCTTACCCCTAGAGCCTGATGGCTCATTCCCCTGCTTGGGACCACATCAGAAATTCCATCTCCCCAACATGCAGGTGATTCACATTTAAGTGCAGGTCAGAACTTCTGCTGCTCCCTGGCTGTTTAGCAGCTAACAGGCTTCTGGCACAGCAATCCTGTGTGACACCACAGCCTGTAATTAAAAATGTCCTGATGATGTCACTCTATCACAAGGAAGCATAGCTGTGAATTCCTGGCTCCAAAGAGCAGGATGGAAAGGCTCTTGCCCTCTGAAATCAGCTCACTGTGCACAATCAGTCAGTTTTGGTGCACGTCACCTTCAAGGGTGGACTCTAGAGCCCGTGCTTACTTTGCTTTTAAAATTTGATGTGCCTTCCAAGTAGAATTCATACCCCAGGCATGAGGAATAATAACAAAAAAAGTCAAAATCCTCTAACTGGATCCAACAGCATTAACAATTTTCTCATGCCACGCTAAGCACAAGTCCCCATATCTGTATCTGTAGTACCTGGGCAGCTGAGGAAGGAGAAATGCCCTCTGAGATTTCCTTCCCAGCTGCACGTCGTCCCCTAGCACCCTCTCCCCTGCAGCCCCTCTGTTTTTCCTGCCATTGAGAGACCCCTTTTGCAGGGTTTACCTACAAACTCACGTTTCTTGTGTTCAGGCGCCATCCCCAAGCTCACCTCGGGTGCACTGATGAGCTGAATTGGTTGTGTGCAGAGGAAGGTGGGGTGATGCACAAGGGATCCGCCTGCCCTAAATTCTGCTGAAACACTCTCCTGCCTGGTGGCATAGGACCTAAAATGTACTTTGGCCTTAGGTAAGTGCTCTTTGGCAAGTTAATTAATGTCTGTAGCCCAAATCATTTCAATCTTACTCAGTATTAAATGGAATCAAAACATGAAAGATGAAAGAGGGAACTGTTTAATCAGCCAGGGGAACTTTCCAGGAGAAAACAGCTTGTTGTTGGGGAGTTTCAGGCAGAAGGTATGTACTCACCCCGCCAGGGGGCTGGGGCACCCTATAAAACCCTGCACAGCGCCTGTCCCCACCACCTGCTCCCAGCTGCCGCCACCACCACCTCTGTCCGGGTAAGTCAGAGGGACTTTGTCTCCTCCCCACTGAGCTGTTGCTTTCACTGATGCTTTGTGCCCAGTCGTCCACAGGAGTTCAAGGTTTGCTACCTGCCTCCCTCCCAGCCGCAGAGGATGTCAGGGAAGGGTTTATTTCTGCTCCAAAACAAGGAGTGCAAGGGGCTGTGGGATGCAGGGATTGCAGGGTCTGTAACTGTGTAGCTGGGTGTATCCTGAATGGTTTTCCTTGCAGAAGAAAAAAACAGAAGAGTACGTGCTCAGGTTGCAGGGATGATGCGTCTGTTTACAGAAAGGCATCAGAAGTCCCTTATATTTTGGGATGGGATAGCTCAGCTCTTGTTAAGTCCAGCCTGCCCACATTGTATTGATTTAAGTGGGTTTTGCTACAGCCACATGCGTCTCAGTGGGTGTTTCACTTGCTGAAGGCTCGCTGTCAGCTCAAGGGCAGCCAGCGTGCAGGAGTGGGTCTGTTTTCAGCCTCCAGCACCCCCAGACATGCAGCTCAAACTAAACTCCTTTCTTTCTTCTGTGTGGGCTATGAGTGAGGGAAGGGGGCAGCTGGCTTCTGCCCATTTGGAAAACCTTCCTTTGGTGTTTCTAAGCCATCCAAATTCACCCTCATGCCAGCTCTCCTGCACCTCTTAGTATGGGAGCTGCTGAATGAGGAGTTGGCAGGGATGGATCAGCCCCTACCTTGCATTTATGCCCTGGCTCTGGCTTTCAGGTGTACATCTGCCGAGCGATGTCCTGCTACGACCTGTGCCTGCCTTCCTCCTGCAGTCCCCGGCCACTGGCCACCAGCTGCAATCAGCCCTGCTTCCGCCGCTGTGGGGACTCCACCACTGTCATCCAGCCCCCCACTGTCGTGGTCACCCTGCCTGGGCCCATTCTCAGCTCCTACCCGCAGAACACGACGGTGGGGTCCACGGCATCAGCGGCAGTTGGAAGCTACCTGCGGTGCTGCGGGGTCCCTGTGGCCTCCAGCAGTCCCCGGGGACTGGGGAAGATGGGACTGCTGTGCCTGGGCAGTGGGCTGTAGGGATGTACCTGATGGTCACCTCCCACCAATGCCAGCGGAGCAGCTGTGTTGGGAAGAACAAACGAAGCACAGGACCAAGACTGGGGAAGAGGATTAAGGAAATGTCCATGGGACTCCCAGCTGTGGGGGGCACCCATAGCCCCCCCAGGAGGAAGGGAACCATGTGAGCTTGTCACTGGAGACCATGCCTCTGTATACCTTTCTTTTGCTAAACCTTACTTTATGTTTCCGTGTAGGTGCTACACAGCATTTGCTGCTGGCTGGGAGAAAATGCTTATAGCAGGCTGTAGATGGAGGATGATAGTCATGGGGCAGTGGGGTAGAAGAACACCTTGCAGGGGTCAGCTTGTCCCGGAGTAGGGTTCATCCATTTCTTTACCAAGCGCTGGAAATGCACTTATACTCTGAACTGGTTCGTTCTCCTTCTCATTAAAGTCATGCTACATCATCGCCTGAGTCTTCTGATGTTCCTTGTGCCTCTGGTCTGAATGGGAACCTGCTCTGGAGGCAACTTGTTGCTGGGAGGGGGAGGGTTCTTTTTTGTGTGAAATGAGAGTTTCTGCTGCTCATCTCCACACTGTTCTGATAGAAGTGTGTAGTTCACTGTGACCAGCCCAAAGGCAAGTTTCTTAGCCTCAAACCTCTCCTGCTGCCCCACAACAAATACCTGCTTAGGGAGGACTTCCTGCAGGAGCCAGATTCTCACCTGTTCCCTCAAGGAGGTGGGAACATGAAGGTTTGATGTTTCAAAATGGCATTTTTCAACAATTTTGTGGGGTGAGCTAAGGAGGAAACATGTGGGGTCAGGGAAAAAAGGCAGAGGCAGGCTTCTTGGGGCCTGTGATGGTCACCCTACACCCAACTCACCCAGTATTTTATGGGTGACAATGAAGAGTAAAAAAATCCTACAATACACCAGGGCAAAATCAGATCTCAAGCATTGGGCTCTTCATTCTTGCTCTTTACAAGGGCATGTGACAGAAGGGGTCTTACACAAATACGTATGTGCTGACTAGAGAGCCCAGGTGCTAGTGAGACACGTGACGTGTCTATATCTGGCTGTATCTCTTAATGATGAAGCAGAAACGTTTTGTTCTGTGCTGCTGCATGCACACATGGGCATGCATACATACAGGCATGATGTTTGCCTCGAGTGAGCCTTTTCAATAACAGGAGCTGAATACACCCATGTCCCCCTGCTAGCTCAGTAGGATGGCTCAGGGAATTGCATACCACCCTGGATGCAGCTGCACCTTGTCCTGCAGCCCGTGCTCACAGTAGCATCCCTGGCCCCATCAAAGAGGAGCGTTTGTGATGTGAAAGGCAGTACAGGGTTACCCAGGTTTCCTCTGGACATGCAGATATTTGTGAGCCCAAATTTGCTGAGACCTGTGACTGAGCACTGATTGATCAGAGGTGCTGTGGTGAAAAGCATCCTAACATTTCCCAGATAAACCAAGTGTGGTGGACACTCAGACCTGTGGTAGAGCCATCAGGAAAAACATATTAACACAATAATAAGGGCATGAAGAAGAAACTAGAATTTCCCAATATGCTCCAAATGCAACTGCTGGACCAGTGCTCAGCAGGGAGCTTTGCTCTGCTTCTGCGTGGAGAGACCTGCTGGTCCCATGTCCATGAGCTGGTCAGCTAGAAGAAGACAAGGATAACCCCAGCCCTGGCTGCAGCCCCACAGCGCAGTGAGCTCCACGCTGACCTCTTCCCAAAGACCTGGACCCAAGACTTCAGCTGAACACATGAGAGAACTGGAGAATTATTGTTTTACAGGCAGGTGTCTCTGGAAAAAGATGTCAGGAATTGAGTCAAACCTCTTTATAATATACCATGTATCATCAAGCAGAACTTTTTCAGCTGATGGAAGGAGGAATAAGAGTTCTGCATGGGTATTGTTTGAATCTTCTTTCATACCTTAAGCATTTTGGTAGTGTGACAATTTGCATGAAGCTTATGAGTGTTTATAATGAGGGATTACGCTGAGCTTGAATGCACGTTGGTTTTCAAAAGCCTTTGACCAAGCTCAATGGGTTTTATTGCTCAGGAGATCTTCACATAAGTGCTCCTAATTTGGAGAAAATTTAGGTGGCAATTGCTCAACAGTCAGAGCACTAGGAGAAGACAGGTGTGGTTTCGCATCACTCTTCCAAGGGCTCCTCAGATATTTTTATCCCAGCTCCAGCAGTTGTCCACACAGATGGGATGCAAAATTCTCCTGAACAAAGCAATGAGGAAAAGCACTGGATTTCCAGCAACGCCTGTAGGCATCAGGGGCTTGTGCAACTGTCTTCCCCAGTCTGCTGCACAGGACAGTCCAGGATGGAGCAGGGGGAAAGAATAATGACATTTTTATGTGGTTTTTCACTGAATTATTCCACTGGTGAGGTTATACAGACTTTTTTTTTTTTTTTTTCTGATGACACAGTGTCTGAAAGGAGACTAAAATCCACACAGGTCCTTGATTTGACTTTAAAATTGTGATGCCTAATGCAGACAGAGTCTGATCAGCGAGGACCCGGGTGCCCTGCAGGGATGCCTGTCCTAAGGGACTTGGCACCCTTGTCTCGCACAGGTGCTGTGACTCCCGGCTGGGAGCTGTGCTGTCTTGGCTCCCAGCTCAAGAGTCGTTCCGAATTCACTATGTATCCTCCCCTCAGCCAGTGCTTGCTCAGGGCAGGACCCCACAGACCTGCTGAGCAGGCCCTACAATACAGGTTCATGCAAAGACAATGCAGCCAAAGGCTGAGAAACAGGGAACTACATACCAAGACTGAGATAAAAATAATGCTTAACGGGTGGAAGGATGCACATGGAGGGAAATAGCTAGATCCTGGGGTTTGGTTCCAGAACTGCATACTTATGGCTCTCAAGAGCAGCAGCAGCAGAAACATTTTTCAGAAAAGCAAGCACAAAATCAACCCTTTGGCCATGCCTGCATCTGAGTTTCATGTCTTCTGCTCACCTCACATCTTCCCTCACCTGCTCTTGTCCTTGTAGGACACATTCTCCCTGCTGCATCCTCCTCCTGCAGCAGTCATTGCTTCCTGGAGACCCCTATTTCCCTTCATTTTCTTTCTTCCGTCCTTTGCTTTAGTGAAGTCAACTGCACCAGCAGAAATTACAGTGAGGTATGCCAGTTCAACAGGAACCAGATGAAACACACTGGCCTGGGAAGGTGATGGAGTAGCTCCTTGTTATGGGGTCACAGCCTTAGGAGTCTCAATCTCCTCTTTGGAGTAAATGTAACCACGGGGACGTCCCACATGTGGCACCACCACATATGGTAAATGAGCTCACAGGTTTCTCTGCATTTATATACATGGGGAAGTGAACCGAAGGAGACAGTGAACATCTCACTTGGTGATGGGTGCTTTGCCTTCTTATGGATGAAGGAAGTAGTGAGGAGGGATGGTCATGGTTTGACTTGAAACAAGTGGAAAAGCATAGAGAGTTGTCATGGGAAAGAGAAAACTGGTGTGAGTAACAAGCGAGACCATCAAGAGTAGAAGGCCCAGGCAGCATGGTGATAGAGATGGAGGGATTAGTGGTGGCTGGATGATTGCTGGGTCTACAAAATCCCAGCATAGCTATTTGTGGCTTCTCTGCACATCCAGATAAGAAGACAAAAATCCTGATGACTCACAGTAGTGAAACAGTGTGAAGAGACAAGATTCATCGCCTGTGCCTTTGCTGGTGTATCCCACCCCAGCATCCAGGCACCAAGCTGAGGGCAATGCCAGGAGGGTGAGCTGGCCTTAACAGGCAGTATCGTCTCTGGGGTAAGGACTGCTGTCCAGAGCAGTTGGGGACATGTGTCCTGAAGCCAGTCAGATGGAGAGACAGAGCCCCTGGAGCTGGGAGTCTGCAGGAATGGCAGACTCAGATGAGACTTGATTGCCAGGGAAAATCTCCTTCCTCTCCCACCAAAGCCTTGAAATGTTCCACCAAAGCAGGGAGGACGCCTGCTCTTAGGCTTTAGGAAGGGGAGAGAAAGCGGTTGGATGGCTGGGATAAGAAGGAGGAGAGGTCACCACTGAGAGGATTTCACCCCAGGCACTCACAGACTGACTGCAGGGCATGGGCTTGACATCATTTCTTGGGGCCAGACAAGGGCCCTGCATCATCCTCAGGAGCCAGACAGGCGATGGCTCTGGCAAGGGTTCCAGTTCTTCCCCAGGGCTGGAAATCCCATAAAACAGGAAAATAACAGGTTACCCACACATGTGAGTCACAGGGGAAGAATCATGCAAATCAAAAAGCACTGGCATCCCAGTCTGGGATTCCTGGTGCTACCTATGGGAGTGGGGCTGACATGGCCTGCACCCCAGCAAGCCTGCAATCCTGTTGTCTCCATCAGCACCATGCCTCACCCTCAGCCCAAATCATCACCAAACACTGCTCCTGGCTGTCCTACAACCCCTTCTCCTCTGAGCTTCTCCCTCAGGGGAGGGCAGCCCTTGGGGAGAGACAGGGATGAGTGCAATGAAAGCAGGTACCAAATCCCAATGGTTTACAAGGTTGCGGGAGTGAAATACTTGTGGATTTGTGTTTCAAACTCAACGACTGTTCAAATAGATATTCCAAGGCTGTTAATTCATGTTTGCAGAGAATTAAGTGACTGTACATTTCCTGAAGAGGGGGAGAGTGATCTGGTTATTGCTGCCTGAGGTGCTGGTGAGCACTGGATGTAGGAGACTGAAGGAGCTGGGCAGCAGTGGGGGTTATATGACAGCGAAATCATGGGGGTGCAACACTCCCCCTGCCCTCTCCTCCCTCCTCCTCCATGGTTTGCAGGGCAGAGGACAGAAGCAAGGCTTGTCTGTGCTGTCTATACCTTATCCATCCTCCTGCTTCCCCTGGGGGATCAGCTTACAGGGCTTGGGTGTGCCCCAAGGAGGGATCCCTTGCTCTGGCACAGCATGCAGTGAGACATAATTAACATCAGAGGCTCACTGCAGGTGGGATGTCTGAAAATCAACTCTTCGCCTGTTCTCCCTGTGGCTGTCCTGTGTGGAGGGGGGTCCCCAACCAGCTGGGGCTCCTGCAGCAGCTTGGCTTCCCACCCTGGAACAGGGCAGCCCTACACACAGGGACTCTGTCCAGAAAAAAATCCCCCTCTCCTGCCTGAGAGTCATCCTCCCAGTCCTGCCTCCCCCCACCATGGCATCAGCACCTTGCTGACCCCCATGGCTGGCAGCTCCTGGGATAAAGAACAACCTGGGGAATTTGATGGGAAACTGGCACTCATAGATCCCGTCCCTCATCCCAAAGCCACACCAACATGCATGGGGCAGGGGGAAAGGAGATTGTTTGCCCTGGGACCATGTGAAATGGGAAGGAACAATAAAAAGCACCAATATAGGTTAGGAGGCAATCTGCTAGAGAGTGGCCCTGTGGAAAAGGACCTTGGAGTCCTGATAGATGACAAGGTATCCATGGGTCAACAATGTGCCCTTGTGGCCAAGAGGGCTAATGGTATCCTAGGGTGCATTAAGAAGAGTGTGTCCAGCAAATCAAGGGAGGTTCTCGTCCCCCTCTACTCTGCCTTAGTGAGACCTCACCTGGAGTATTGAGTCCAGTTCTGGGCTCCCCATTTCAAGAGAGGCAGAGATCTACTTGAGAGAGTCCAACAGAGGGCTATGAGGCTGATTAAGGGACTGGAACAGCTGCCTTATGAGGAAAGGCTGAGAGACCTGGAGCTTTTTAGTTTGGAGAGAAGGCTGTCTATAAATACATAAGGGCTGGGTGACAAGAAGGCAGGGACAACATTTTTTCACTCATGCCTTGTGATAGGATGAGGGGCAATATATTCAAGCTTGAGTACAGGAAGCTCCACTTCAATGTGAGGAAGAATTTCTTTCCTGTAAGGGTTACAGAGCACTGGAACAGACTGCCCGGAGAGGTTGTGGAGTCTCCTTCTCTGGGGACTTTCAAGACCTGCCTGGACGCATTTCTCCATGATCTTTTCTAGCTCTGTCCTGCTCTGGCAGGGGCCTTGGACTCTTCCAATCCCTAACATTCTGTGATTCTGTGAAATGGGTATCTGAAGGATGGTGGATTAGGGCAACAGTACCTGGCACTGTGGGGTTAGTGCTGCTGTCTAGCAGGAGGGGGATGTAGCTCAGTGGGAGAGCGCTTGCTTTGCATGTAAGAGGCCCTGGGTTCAATCCCCAGCATCTCCAGCTTTTTGCACCCCCAAACCCCCAGTTCCCCAGAAAAGGCCGGGGGCTGCCTGCAGGCACAACCTGGCCAGGGTGTCTTCCTGGGACCACAAGCTGTGGGTGTGCTGAGGGAAGCCTACAGAGTTGGCTACATGTCTAACCCTAAATTGTGGGGACAGACGTGATAGGGGGTTGCACTGGGGTGCAGCAACTCAGCTCATTGCTGTAGAAGTATGATTCTTGTTTTGGGTGTGAGGGATCCAGGGTTCAACTCACAGATGAGCCATTTTTTTGGGACAACCCCTCGTTTGGGGACTGCATTCCTGATGCTCTTTGGAGACCCAATGGATAAGGGTCAGCACTGGCAACCCCAGCAGCCTACAAACAGCATCCTGTCGTGTAGCTGTGGTGTTTCCCTTTCAGCAGAAAATAGTTTTAGCAAGCTTGGATCCTGCTGCTGTAGTGCCAAGGACAGCATACTCTGCCAAGGACCATTACAGGGCAGGGGGATGTAGCTCAGTGGGAGAGCGCTTGCTTCGCATGTAAGAGGCCCTGGGTTCAATCCCCAGCATCTCCATCTACTTTTACCTCCTCCCCCCCACCATCTCCTCGCCGGGCAGTGCTGCCAATCTCCACCTGTACCCGCTGAAGGCATCCCCAGAGGAGACTCCTTGTGCCTGAGCCGTGCACCATGGCCCCGGGCAGAGCTGTCCACTGAGGATGTGGAGGCAGGAGCTGCATCCCGCACTTCTCTGTCAGCCCCTTCCCCACCCAGGAGGGGACAAGGCCTGGCCAGGGCTGATCTATGACTCTTTACCCACAAGGTTGTGGGCAGCACCCCATTCTCGGCACTGGTGGGACCATCCCCGCAGAAGGGATGTGGCCAAGCTGGGGAGGGCACCCGTGCCTCCTGTACCAGACAGCACCATCCTAACTGCGTGCACCAAGTCTGTGTGCACCAAGGCTGTGCCCAGCACAAGGCGTGCCCAAAAATACAGGGCTCGTCCGGGAGTTGAACCCGGGACCTCTCGCACCCAAAGCGAGAATCATACCCCTAGACCAACGAGCCAAGGCCTCCAAAACTTTTTATGCACCCTTCATTTCTGTGTCCCATTCACCTTTGGGAGTTTGAGGACTGAGGGAGGAGGGGGAAGCTAGACACAGCTGACACTGTGTGAGCTACACTGTGTGAGTCCCTTGGCACACTGGGAGCAGGGCAGTCCCTCTTACCATCCCTGGTCTATAAGACAGCAGCTGGAGGTGGCCATGGGACTGTAGTGCCCAGCATCTTCAACTCCCACTGTCTCTGGGATTTTTCTCCTCAATACCATTTCCCTGGCCCTTGCAGAGGTTGAAGTGGCTGGTGCTTTGCAGTAACAGTCCCTACCCTTCGTCCTCCATAGGGCATCCTCCAAAGCTAATGTTCTCCTCTGACCTGGCTTTCTCATCACTCCCTGTCACTACTTCCTTCCCCAGCCCCCCAGAGCTGCTGACCATGGGGTTGAGGGGTTGTGCCAGGATGAGCAGCTGAGCTGCCCCAGCTGCAGTGCCATCACTTTACCTACACCCTGCACTGCAGTCCAGGGCAGAGCTGCCCACTGGGGATGTCACCAGAGGTTGTGCCAGCAGTGGATGCTGAAAAGGAGGGCTCATCCAGGTCCTGGTCCCCCAGCCCCAGGCTCCACACAGCCCAACTGGTGCCAGCGCAGGTGGGGGTTGCCCCAGGGTACTGCCTTCTCCCTCTCCCCCCATCCATGGGCTCCCCCAGCACTCTGGGGACGTAGAAAAGGGCAATGTGGGGGAGTCCACTCAGCAATCCTGCAAAATGCCATTTCCTGACCTTTTCCAGGTCTGTAAAACATGAAAAATGTAGAGAGGCCCCTGCTCCTCCTGCCCTGAGGCCATCACTGCTCCTGACTGGGGTATTGCGGGGCTCCCTGTGCACCCCTTCCTCCCTTTCTTCCTGACCCCACCATTCTGCTCTCGTCCTTCAGGTTGTCCCATATTCCTTGGAAGTGAGGAAATCTCCAGTGTGTCCGGTGCATCCTGAAACCTGAAAACCCCCTAGAAAAACCCACAGCCGCTGCCCAAGCCCTTTGAGGTGTGGGGACCCTTGCTCAGGGGCCTCGGGGTGGCTCTTGTAGTGAATCTCTGTGGTATGGGAAGCAGCAGAGCGGGAGGAGGGTGGTGGGTGGCCAAAAGAGGGGCGCGTCCGGGAGTTGAACCCGGGACCTCTCGCACCCTAAGCGAGAATCATACCCCTAGAC
>JAAGNO010019104.1:4106-21126 GCA_033439905.1 Ceryle rudis
AGGGACCATTAAGGGCCCCCCCCCCTTGGTGGGCCCCCCCCCCCCCCCCCCATTTTAAAAAGTCAGCTTCTGAAGTTTACAAAGATGATACTCTCTCTGTGCTTAAAACTGGTTTTAAATACTGTAATGTATTCATCTTATATTGCTAATATTTTTCTTCAGGTGTTACCAGTATGTCTGAGTTTTAGATCTGGGGGTAAAACTTCTGTTTATTTGTTTACAGAAATGTTGTAAACTCGTGATACAGATTTCTTATATTGGTTCATTAGTTTGATCTTCTGTTTAATTGTCTTGAAAATGTGGTGGAATAGGAGATTATCTGGAATGTGTCATCATGACATATTTTCTGAGGGTATTTCTTTCAGGCAAACTAGGGTGTGAGGCAGAAACAAATGTTTAGGTGCTCTGCATATAAACAGAAAATACTTTGTATGTGGAAGTGATCCAGGCACTCTTCTCTCCTCTCCTGGTATTCATTAGCAGATTAACTCAGTGTAAAACAGAGTAAAAAAAAAAAATATGTCTGCCTGCCCCAAACATCTTTGTTGTGCTCTTTTGTCCACTGGGATGTGTTGAAAGAAAGCTGACAGTAATTTAGAAAAGTAATTGTCAATATGAAATTGAACTTTGAAATAAGGATAGAAATCTCTTCTGGTTTTAATCTTTTGTAATAAATAATGTTATCAGGCTTTCCCACAGTTCTTGAACAAGTGTTATACTTCAGAACTGTGGCTATATTGCATCTGTCTGCTTTTTTGGCTTGTGAACACACTGGATACCCCAGAACTACGAGCAGTGATTATCCTATATGACCAATTTCTTATGTTTAAATTACAGCAACTTCTGCTAAATTGCATTTAGAAATAGCCAGACATTTCAGCTATACACTGCCCTAAATGTCCCTCAGTACTGCAGGCTGCAGAAACCGCTGCTCTGATTTTATGTTCCTGAATTAACGACTCCCTCCTGTTACACCTCTTTCTGGCAAATCTCAAATTAGGGAGCATAGTGATGTAGTCTTCTAGATGAATTTGAAGTATCAAATTTCCTACTTCCATCACATTTCCTTTCTTCCTCATCTCTCTGCAGACTTTCAGGACTCTGGAAAATCTGACTTCTACGGTACTCTGCAGTTCTTCTGAAGTTCCTTCTGGCTTAATGAAGGATAAAGCAGTTGTAGTGATGAGAGGAAACTGCACATTTTTGGAGAAAGCAAGAATTGCACAAAATTCGGGTGCTAAAATGCTGTTGATTGCCAGTAAAACAAGGCTGGTAAGTGACAACATACGGTGTTCTTCCATAGTGAGATAGTGTTTTACCTCATAGATCCAATGCAGTGTTCTGCACGGTTAGCTGAGGGAAACCCCAAAAGCAGAGGACCCTGGCAATGTGTGGGATTCCAGCATGAGTCAGCCTTCCCCACAGAGCACTCTGCTGGTGTGACTGCTGTTCCTGAGATCAAGGGGGCCATGCTGTGTAATTCCATCTAAAAGTATCTACATCTGAATTGTATTTTTAATCTGTTCCTTGTATCTTTTAATCATGTTTCTGAATGCAAATGCTTTTTGTTACCCTTCCTTAATGTTGGTGTATTCTGAACTCCTTGTCATCTGTGTCTAAAGTAATCACCTAAGATCACAAAAGTAAGCTAGAAAAATGTAATCCAAAATGAGGAATAAAAAAAGGCAAATGCCTTTATGAGATATCTTTATACCTCTGTTGCTTTTCTGCTCTCTGTTGCAGCTGCAACGTGTATGTCCAAATATTAGCAATTTATGAATTTGTGTGATTATCATGAAAAGTTTCTTATTTTAAAAGCATAGAGAATAAAAAGTTTTTATTATCCCTTGCAATACTATAGAAGTACAAGAACTTTGAGTCCAGATGTGTTGGTAGTATTGCATGGTTTTATGTAAATACAACTGTCTTCATGAACCTTTTGCAAAAGGAGATGAATTATTTTATTTGTGGGAGGGTTTTGTGGTGTGTGGTTGGTGGTGGTTGTTGTTTGGTTTGTTGTCCATTCCCCCCGCCCAGTACACTGAAATGCAAAGGTTAATCTGCTTTTAGGCATCTAACCTGTTTTGCAAATAGGCTCAGCATACTTCTCACCAATACATTCTCTTCTAGTCTCCTCTTTCAGATAACAAGACTGATTTTGAAGATGTCACTCTTCCAGTTGCTCTTATAAGATATAATGACATAGTAGATATGCAGCTGGTAAGTAATATAACTTCAGTGTGTTGTAGTTTCTAAAAACTTAGGGATTTTTTTTTTTAATAAATATAAAAAAAATAATTTCAGGTCAGGTGTGGATGTCTGCCTGCTTTGAATTTGTATAGATACTGCTTTCAGTTTTACAGAAGAGGATGGATGTTGTCATGGAAGTGCTAGTCTTCCTAGTTCGGGTTAATTCAAGAGAACGACTAATTAGAACGCTAAGAATGGGAAACACAATAACTAACTGGAGGGAGGATAATCTTAGAAGTCTTCCTGTTAAACAAGATAAGCAGCCTTCCAGTAGACGTATACAATTGCAGATGCCTGACATATGTCAAGATCTATAGCCTGGGAGGGCCGTTCCTTTAGCACAGAAGCTGGAACAGTTGAGCTTGTATCTGCTGGAATGATGACTGTCAGGCAAGCAGTACCAGAGCAGGGTGGATCTTGAGGAAGGTGTGAGGGATTTTTTTATTTTGTCTTTGCCAAATGATGAGCTCTCTTTTCATGCAGCATGACAGCATCTGTTACAAAGCAGTTAGGCAGTATAGTTTGAATTTCTGCTGATGAGTTCATAGTGAGATGCTAAGCCTGTGTCATTGAAATGTGGCAGTTGTGACATCCCCTACACTTTGTAAGCAGTGGAATTTGTTTTGGGACTGTTTGGAGTTTGTTTTTCTTGACGTGTAGTGTTAGAATACAGAATACTGCAGAGGGTTTTCAAGAAAACAGTATCTTTTCCTTGCTGTGGCTTTTTCTGTTGTTGTTTTGTTTTCAGTGTTAAATGGCTTTGCTAGGCAGGGGTTGCACTGCACATGTTCTGTGAATGGCAGAGGTTAGCAGTAACCTCTGTAGTCTTAGCTTCTTGGATTGAATTTGCAAGTTCACCATTTCTGCTCTTAATCTTCAGAGCTGCCGTGGGAGGTTGTTTTAGGTAAGTATGCAAAGTGAAACCATGCCTAGATGTATAGGACTTTAGCTGTTTACTGTCTGTTCCCATTAAGATTTTTATTTATTTATTTTGGTGAGCATTGACATGATTGAAGGTTTGTGATGACTATCCTCAAGCTGCCATAGTCTTGATGAATACTGTATCTTGGTTCAACTTGTCCTCTGATTTCAAATTTGTTCCTTCAAGTAAGACAAGTGTTTGCTTAGTTGAGTGGTTATAAGATACACCCTACTAAGTACTAGCTCTAACGAGAGAGACCTAGGGTAAGGTCAGTTCCCTAATTTGTTCTGAATCTTCTCTCCACTACTTTATTGCGTAGTGCTGCTTGCGGTGCTGTCTTGTAGAATCACTTCTGTACAGCTAGAGTAATTCACCAAAGTAACCTTGTTAGTAGATTGGAGAGCTAGACCGTGCCTCGTACTGCTGTTGAACAAAAGAATTTGCTTTTATCTTATAATGAGACTGCTTTCATAAAAGTAGCGAGGAACACAGCCTGGACTACAAGTGATCCTTTCCTAGTTCTAATGTAGATTTTGCCTTCTGTCATGTCACTGGCAGCTGTTGTTTTGAATGATATGTGCTGCTTGGAAGTTGGCAGCCATTGTGCTCTTCTTACTACAGTTGTATTTCTGTTTTAAATCTCTTCGAGGCTTCCAACTATCTTTTTTTATTTAGGAGAGACAGCACCAGCCTGAATGTAGCTAGTCTGTGTAAGCATTCTTTCTACTTTTCCCTAGAAGACTTCATTTCTGCTAATTTTCATCATTCAAGTAAGGTATATTAGGAGTCTTCACAGCAATAACAAAGTGTTACAAACCTTCTAGGAAATGGACAGCTCTCTACCAGAGTTATTATCTGATGCCATGTGTTCGATTCAGTGCTCCCTGTGGTAGAAGTTGAGACTTTGGAAATTTTAGTGATGACCAGAACAAAAGGAAACAATTACTCTAGATTCTAATGTGAATTATATTTATAAGATTTATGAAACTTAAAGGAAAAAATGCATTAAGACATGTTGGAACTGAATACTAAAAATGTATAAGCCTTTAGGTTTCTTGAGGTTTTTGGTGCTTTTTTTTGTGTCTGTGTTTTCATTTGTTTGGGGTTTTGTTTTGGCTTTCTACATACATGATGCTCTAATTTATTCAATTTATTGAAGGGGTTTTTTGTCTTTATCAGATATTATTTTCCACTTCGTACAAGTGCAGTGTTTCACTAGAATTTAATTTTCTTTCCTGTTTTCTGAACTTCCATAACTTCAGGCAAAGGTATGATTCTGACTTCTTTAGCCTGCAGTAAGATTAATATCTTAATTAGATAATTCAGATGCTGAAATGAATCAGCTTTCTTCACATATGGCCAGTGTATTCCACTACGCTACTCAGCTTCCCATTCAGTCTCTCCACTGCCAGTTTGATCTTCCTGTAGCCAAACCTGCCTGGCATGTTCATCTCCTCTCCTGCTTTTATCCCACATGCAGGCTGTTAGCAAATCTGTTTTTCTGCTCTTTCTCAGAAGTCTGTTTTCACTGTAGGTTTGCTTTAGATGCTTCAACTTTGACTATAACAGCAAACCTTTCTTCCCTACCACCTTCCATTTCCTGTCAATTTATCATACTTTTTGTTTCTTAAATCTCACCTTTCTGTCATATGGAAGCATCTTGGATTGCTTTGAAGATTTTTGTACAATTCTGTATCGGTTATGTCTCTGCTTTCCCTACTATTGTCTCCTGTGTTCTTCAGCTGATTGTCTTTTTTTTTTTTTTTTTTTTCTCCTTTGGTCTTAAATTTAAGTACCATAGCATTGCTTTCTTTTTTAATCTATCTTAAGTCATGTTTGTGTAAAGCTGTTACTAAATAACTTTCTGCCAACTTCAGTTTTCATTATGTTCTGTCTGAAACATCGTGCCTATATCTGAACTGTGAGTTTTGTGGTTTCAAGGGCTAGAGGTAGTCTTCTGCAGGTACCTCAGTGGACCTGTGAGTTTGTATTTCAAGTTGATTGACTTGGATATGATTTCCTGCAGAGCAGATGTCTTTGATACTACTTGGTATGTTTGGGGGATGAAAAGCATTTGAGCTAGAGGCACAATCTCTTAGAAATGTTGAAAGAATGCAAAGTACCACCACTTTGCCTTGTGGTATCCATGTGTTTCCACAGCAATGGTAATAGGGATGTTTTCAAACCTGACCATCCTGAAAGGCAGCATGGAAAGCATTGCTTCTTTACAGTGACAAAGGCAAATTATGGGATGTCTTATGCAGCAAGTTGAAAACTTGCTCTTAGCACTGTGTAGGTTAGGAGCAGGAAATCATGGTGTGCATCTGGTTGGAAAATAAGCAATATAATTTCTTTGTTGTCCTTATGCACCAACTTGTATTTTATTTTTCAGATGCTTGGAAACGAAATCAATGTGACTCTGTATTCACCACCTTTGCCAGAGTTTGACTGCAGCATGGTTGTTATCTTCCTAATTGCTGTGTTTACAGTGGCACTAGGAGGCTACTGGAGTGGAGTATCAGAACTGTAAGTTTGTTAAATGGGACTGCTTAAATTTTGGACTACAAATTCTGTGAAAACTGTCACTATGATCAGGGAGAAATTATGTTCTTTTAGGATTAGTGGTTAAAAACGTTGGACGCTGTAGGTGCAGTTAGCTGCTTTGCCATGGAATGCTTGAGCACTGCAGTCTCTGAGAAGTCACTATAGGTGTTTTAGAAACTGTGAGTAGTAGATGGTAAAAGTCCCTGAGGGATAATGCAGCTCTTGGGGGGAGGAATGTGTTAAAATTTTGACAAATTACCAAATACACTGTAACTAGCGTTATAATATGCCAATATCCATGATAGAATGTAGGGGTTTTAATGACACCTTTAAAGTGCAGTGATCCAAGAGATACATACATAATTGTATGTATTGTCTGCAGGGGTCTGTACAGCTGCTTCATCCCAGCTGGTTGTGCAGCACTCTCTGGGATGTCTCTGCACTGCACTCCTGTCACTAGGAGCAGTGGGGAGTGCGGTTCATTGTGTCTGGGTGGTTCCAGACAGTTACCTCCTCCTGCTTTGTGTGTTATCTGGTGCAGCAACAAAGCCAGAGGCAATTGCAGCTCTAGGACTAGGCAGGGGCACGGGTACAGCAACAGACACTGTGCAGGGTCTGAAGCAGGAAAGAGAGTGGAAGTAGAGAATGTGGCAAATGCAGGGAAATGAGGGGTAGCAGGGCTTTCTGCACCATGCTTGAGGAATGTGCAGCTTTGTGTGAAGTGTAGCACACTTGATGCACAGAACTGGTTTTAGTGTAAACTGGGTATAGCTGGCCTTTCAGAGCATGGTCTTACTCTGTGGTATTTCTTGGATGTCTTCGTACCCTGAACAGGCTAGTGTGAATTGCTACCTAGGGCTTCCCATTCTCAGTGATGTTCTAGTGCTTCGTTCCCCAGAACAGCAGGGAGTGGATTGTATGTGATAACACCACCTTCCTCTTTCCCACTAGTTATGCAAATCTAGTGATTTTCAAGAGAATAAAGAAGTAGAATGGGGGGTGTTCTTTTCTTAAAGGTTGGATCTAATTATGCTTCTTTTCTACCCTGCAGTGCTATAAGGTGTGGCTGCACTGAATGCTAAAATAACAAAGTGTGGTGCTGTCTCCCATATTGAAAAATACCTAGATGTAATTATATTAAACTTCTTAAAGTGCCCTTTCATAAATCTAGGGTGAGCTTTTCTTTTCAAAAGCTGCTTATTCAAAGCATGTCCTCTGAGAAGGTGATTCATCTAACAAAGTGCCTTACTCCTGTGGGTTTTTCTCTTTTGAAGGTAGCTGTTTCAGTGCTGAATTCAGCATTTTCTAGGTCGGTCCTGAGATTCATCAGGAGCGTGATATCTGATGGGCAAGTTGCACTAGCGTCTGTACTACTGAGTAGTAGGGCTATCTTCTCAAAGAACAAACACAACAATTTAAGTTTCCTTATTTTCTCCTCACCATTATGCATGGTGAGTTATAAATATGGAGTATGTAAGCACAGAAATCTTACTCCCAGTGAAAATCCCAAATTACACCCCCTCTTTTTCTCTTACTGTGTAATTATGAGGTGTAAGGGTAAAAGAACTAGTACTTAGCTAGTTTCATTTTGGTAATGTGAATGGGTTTTGTAGACACTTAATGCCAATAGTTGAGGTTTTAAGGGTGTAAACCCCATGATTTTGATTTATTATAGACTTATTTATCAAATTCAGTACATTTAGCCCGAGAAATTTTGTAATCAGAGGTGGTGTGCAAATAAAATTGCGAGCATGCATCTTGAAAATGACTTTTTAAGATTTTTGATAATTGTGCTGCTTTTCCTCACGTGGATCTGGGTTTTGGTTGGAGGTACTCCTTAAAGGTGGCAATTACCACACCATTGGAAAGGAGGGCAGTTAAGACTCCTTTCCTTGTGATCTGTGCTAGGTTAGAAGTGCATATCTCCATTAAAAAATGAAGAGAAACTCAAACAATAAGCATACCATTTTTCTGTGTTTTAAAGTCTAATGATGATGTGAAGAATTAGACACAAATACTGTCAGTCTGAATGTGTTGTTTTCTTGAAACAGTGAGAATTTGAAAGCTGTAGCAAGTCCTGGGGAGAGAGAAACAAGACGGAAGAAGGAAGAAAATGTTACTTTCACCCCTGTAACTGTTATCCTGTTTGTTGTCATCTGTTGTGTCATGCTGGTCTTACTTTATTTCTTCTACAAGTGGCTAGGTAAGAAACAATGGATGATCTCATTTGTCTTATTTTTCTGCGTGATCTTCTTAGTTGTCTTTCTATGGTGAAAGCTTCCAAAATTCACTCTCCTAAAACTGTTGCCAGTTAACCTTCTGCTTCTGAAAAAGAAACTTCACCATCCTGACTTCCGATTTTGTTTAGCTTTTGTTATCTTAACTGTGGACAATGCTACCTTTAATAAACTTGTCCCACTAAAATCTGCTGAACCTTTTAATGTGATCAAAAGGTTTAGGTTAAAAACTTCTTGTGTTTACTCTGACATGTTTCAGGTGAGATTTAGGAAGATGTGAAGAAAGAGGCCCCTTAAAAGAGAAAGGGAGAGGAGTAACAAATCAGTTAGAGGGAGGAAGAAATGTGAATGGTTCAAAGAAAGTATGTAATAACTTTTTGCTAAGAAGCCTTATATTCTGTGCACTTCAGAGCAGACATGTATGATTTTTTTTTTTTTTGAGGTAAAGAAGCTTTTACCACAGTATCACATGTTGTCCCAGGGAAAAAAAAATAAAATCTGTGTTTAATTAAAAACATGAACCAAAAACCCCTTACTTTGATATGTCACCACTATAGTGTGCGAATGTAAGTCCTAATATCAGTACTTGCAGTTAAGAGAAATTCTGTAACTGAAGTACCAGTGAGAGTGTTTTCAGCACAAGGCCAGTTGAAAAGGGTCTGTGATGGTAGTTTTCTGTAACTATTTTTTCCTAAGTATTCAACCACTATTAATTCTGCACCATTGCCTCAAAATTTGAGGCTCCTTAAACAGCTGATTTCTTACCAACTTCAGAGGAACCTGCTGTGCAAAACTTACTGTTTTGCCTGTTAGGGGGCTTAACATAATGGTGCATGATCTTGGTTACAGCTGTAAAATCTACCTTTCTTGCTTGTTTTCCCCCCCCAGTAATCATACAGCTATCAGAATTGTTTTCTAGCCAGACCTTCGCTACAAAAAAAAATGAAACCCAAACTAGAAAACAACTGGTTTTACTGTTTGTCCACATTTCAGGGTGCTTACCATAAGTTAGAATATACAACAGGTATACTATGTTAGAACATGGAATATAGAGGGTTTTTTCCTACCCTGATGTTTCCTAACTACATAGACATTTTTGGAAGGGATGGGGTATTTAGTATCTTAAAATGTCACTTGAATCATCAGTCAGGTCTTGATCTTGGGGAGGCTGAAATTTCTATGTATAAGCAGAAAATATAATTAAAGGGAGAATTTGAAGTGAGGAGTATTACCAGAAATTGAGAAAACTAGTAGTCGTAAAATAGCACTTTGATTTTAGCTAGAACCAAACAAAAGTGTGTGAAAGCAGTAACAGATGAGAAATTTCTTTTTAAAGAAAAGGGAGGAAAAGCTAAAAAAATAAAATAAACCCAAACAAACAAAAACAAAAAAACCCACAAAAGCAAAATAAAAAAGTAAAAACCAACCAACCAAACAAAAAAATTTAAATTAAAAATTTTCAAAACTCAGGTCTTCGCTTGATGAGAACTCCTGTCATGGCAGAGACACTTGGAATTCATCACTTTCTGTAGTCATCTGGCTAGTCTCCATTGACTGTGTCGAGCAGCGCTGTAACTCTTAACAGTTTATATCAAATGTACGTCCTTGTGTTTGATTCCTGATTGGTATTTTTTCTATTGTATTTTGTCACCGATTTCCATCTTCCATTCTTTTTATTCAGTGTATGTTATAATATCAGTCTTCTGCTTGGCCTCTGCGATGAGTCTGTACAACTGTCTTGCGGCACTGATAGGAGAAATACCATTTGGGCAGTGCAGGTATTGTACATCTTTCAATTATTATAGATGTCAGCTTTCTTTAGATATTTTCTGGTTGTTACTCAAGGTAGCGTGAAAATATGAGAAGTCTGACAGATTGTTTCCTGTATGGTTTAGTGCATGGGATTCTTAAAAAGAAAATTACAAGCTCCTCTAATTAGATATTAAAGGTGTCCATAGCATAATCAACAGTTAAAATAGTGCTGTGGGAGACTTGCTGCATTACCTTTTATTTGAAAGCATTGCTGTAATCAAACTTGAAAGGCTCTGCTTGGCTGGCTGTGCTCAGTTTCACAAAATTCTGATTAGCTGTAGGGTGTGCTCGCTTAGTTCAGCGAGGAACTCTGTAAGGGGGATCTTGCCCATTTGATCCTGTTTTGAGCAAGTACTGTGCTATAGGAAACAGAGGATTGTTTGTGTTTGGTGGGTTGGGCTGGTTTGGTTTTCCTCTCATATTAATCTGTACTGTACCTGTGACAGACCAAATTTTAACTTTTTCTTGGGAAGGCAACATGTTGCTTGTGTTGTCTGTGTTAGAAGTTAGCGTTTGCAGCCCAAACTTGGGGGTTAAATATCCTGTGGGTATTAGTGAGCATGGGAGTGTCCTTATTTTCCTCCCCTATATTTTCACTGAATATTTCATATTTAATCTCCTATTATGGGTCCTAAACTTGTTTTGTTTTTTTTTCTCCACCGCTCTCCCTTTCTGGAATTGTGACATGACTGTCCCTCACTGACTGTTGGTGTCACTGTTATGGGACAGAAATGGATTAAATAATCTGCTTGCTACATTCCCTGGATGTGTTTGCTAAAGTGAGGACTGGCCATCAAAGCCCCACTTGGCTTACTTTCTGTGGGCATGTTGTTAATGCAGCCCAGGGAAGGACTGGTACTGCAGTTTGCAAGAGTAATGCTACCTGAGTGCAGACAGAACAAATGGGCAAAGAAGCAGCTCTCGGGATGAGAACACCTTGTCAGTTCAAGGACCCATGATAGCAGAGGCACGTGTTTTGGCTGTTGCAGGCTTTCTTTTTTAGTTTAATTATTTTCTTTCAGGATTACATGTTGCAACAAAAACATTGAAGTGAGGCTTATTTTTCTTGCTGTATTCTGCATAGCAGCAGCTGTTGTCTGGGCAGTGTTTCGAAATGAAGATAGGTAAGTGATGCATCCTGACTTAAAAGAGTAATATGAATAATTGTCATTAAGGAACTTCCCATCATATAACTAATCCTGGAGCATAGCATCCTTCTAAACTGGAGTGCTGATTTAGAAAAAAAAAAAAAAATCATGCCATTATTTATGAAGTTTAACAAGCATGGGAATAATGGAGAACAAAGCTATACAAATGAACTGTGTGGTAATTTGAAGTTACAGAAAAAATTATGAAGATGAGGAAAAACTAGCTTGATTGCTAAGGATTGCCACAGAAGGCAAAAATGGGCTAAAATAGCATAGGGACCATAGGACATGTGCTTCCTATGAACCAGTGGGAGTACAGACCACAAATACACACATATTACAGCACAATCCTAAGTAGCATCTTGAGCCAGGTGTTAAGTAGGACTTCCAATCAAGTGAGCAATCATCCAAGTGACCACCACAGCCCTGCTGTGGCCTCTCTCTGTAGTACACTGAGGAACAGTACTTACCTGTTAATGATCAAAAGACAATGTAAACTGACCATCTTAAAGCTAGTACTTTTGTGATTTTGATAGCAATACTTCCTAAAAACTGTTTTGTTCCTTTTCAAACCATTTTGTGATCTTGCTATTTCCAGCAAAATCTAAAATCATTGCACTTGGATTCCAGCAGTAGTTTGAACAATGTGTAAACAATATGTTCTTATTTTCAGGTGGGCTTGGATTTTGCAAGATATTTTGGGAGTTGCTTTCTGCCTAAACTTTATTAAAACGCTGAAAATGCCCAACTTTAAGGTACTGTAAGTTGCTTACGTTAAGAAAGTATTCTAATGCCATGAATCTGCAAGCTTAGTGCCAGGAAGTAGGTTTTTGGTACTCAAGAAATAAGTACTTAAATGAAAAAGTCTTTATCATTTTGAGTAACTATTAAAAGAAATTAATCCTGTTCTAAATGTTAATAGAAACAGAATAAAAACATGGGGGAGGGACAGTTCTTCCCAAATTTTTTTTTTTTTTTTAATTAAAAAAAGAGGGTACGGTGATGGTACCAGAATCTATCTATGCAGTCCTTGAAAACATATGGCAAAATTTTCTTCTTTCTTTTTTTTGCCAGTCCTGTGTGATACTTTTGGGCCTTCTCCTTCTATACGATGTGTTTTTTGTCTTCATTACACCTTTTATCACAAAGGTACGTCTACAAATTTATCTTTAAAATAAAGCCAAAAATGTTTTCTGGTTTTTGGGGCAGTATTTTCATCCAACAGATTAGTTTTTTCAATACAGATTAGTTTTTCTTGATGTGGAAATGCTGACTTTTATTTTCCCCACTTAAGAGAGTAGCGACCTAAATTTTCACCTTCTATGAGCCACAGAGCACAATGCTTGTGTAGGTGCCATAGATTTTGTAAATAGATAAGTTTTCAGCAGTCAAGTGGCCAGAAGTAAGCTGTCCCCAATTGGCAGTGTAATGATGAGAAATTACCATCCTTCAGTTTTCTTCCTCCTTGTGCTTTTAACACCTGTATACTGGAACGTGCTCTAGTACTTCCTGTGGTGCTCATTTGCAGTCTAGTATGAACTATATGCAAGTGTACCTTCTTTTATTTTGAAGCAGAAAGCTTGTGGCAGAAAAAACTGACATGGTTTTACCTAAACTTCCAGCTACATCTAGTGGGTTTGTTGTTTGGGTTTTGGTTGTGTTTTTTGGTTTGTTTGGTTGTTTTTTTTCCCCCAATAGCTATCTTAGGCTGGACTACGTGTTTTTAATGCAAAACAATACTGTGTATTGCTGTATTAGTGCATACTTTTTGATAGTCAGGATTTTTCCTGTCCTGAATTGCAAGATGAGGTACAATTTTTGTAAATGTAATATGAATGTTTTGGTGTAATAAACCATTAACTTCTGAAAAATAACCTTAATTGCAGAATGGGGCAAGTATAATGGTTGAAGTTGCAGCTGGTCCTTTTGGAAATAGTGAAAAGGTATGAACAGTTGTTTCAATGTGTGCAATATAACCATACTGACACTGCGTAGCTAATCCATAGTGTGCTTTTCAGCATAACTTTCTCACAAAATATAGCCAGCTTCTGCTATTTTCTTTTAAGTATTAAATACCTTTTGACTTGGGTTTGATCCTAGAATGATGGAAACTTGGTGGAAGTGCCTACTGAACGCTCAGCTCCCCATGAGAAAGTAAGGATTGTATTTCAGATACTGGATTTATAAATGATTCCCTCTGAAAAAGACTATTCTTTTGGGGAAAACCTGACTGTCCAAATTTCTCTTCAGGGCCTGGATATCATTGATCAATAATCTATAGTTAGGCTAATAATCCAGAGTTGTTATTCCCATTACATGGTTACGTGTTGTTTGAACTTTTTTTTTCTTTTTCCCCCCCCCCCCTTTTGGTGTGTGTGCATATTATTTGTAAATCTGAAATTCCAGCTTCCCTGTTGCCTTAAGCTTTATCCACTCTCTGTGTTGGTTTCTGGTTTTTACTTCAGGTTCTACTTATTTTGAAGTTCTGCATTAACAATAAATTAATTATATTAAACAAAAATATTACAAAACACAAAGATGTTTTAGATTAGATTGATGTGGGCTTCTAAAATACTGTTTTACAGTTACCTGTGGTTATTAGAGTGCCTAGACTTGAATACTCTGCATCGACACTGTGTGACATGCCATTTTCATTGTTGGGTTTTGGAGATATTATTGTTCCAGGTGAGCAAATGTTTTGGGCAATTTAACTTCTGATTAAATATTTTGGGTTTGATTCTCAGTTGACTTCTATTAGAGTTTATTCTACGAAGTTACTAAATCAAATGCAGCATTTTGCATCGGTCTGTCGGTGCAGAATACACAAAAGCCCCAATATAAGAAATCTTAGCACGTTACAGAATGTTTAAATAGTGACAAGGTTTTGCTTTTCTGTTACACTGTATTGTGTAAATACAAGTCCCGTAGATAAATCCACTTGTCAGCATTACTTAAATCTCATCAAAATCTTGCAGAAAGCAAGTATTCTATGACTTCATAGTATTCTTTTATCCTAGACTATTTAATTAGAGGTGAGGTAACAGAACATATGTTACCAAGTTTTTCTGTCTTTCTCGGAAGAGATGAATTTTGCCATAGATGGAATCTTGAACAAATTACTTGAGTCAGGCAAAACCACCATCTCGTGAACAGTGTGCAGGCAAAATCACCGATAGAGAGTGAGCATTAAAATCCTATGGAAGCAAAGTATTAAAACTAGGTTGTTACTCTTTTTGTATTAGAAAACTGAAAATAACACAAATGTAAAAAAAAAAAAAACCCAACACACAAACAACAACAAACAAAAAAAAACCCCAAACTAACAAAAATGAAAGGAAAAAAAACCCCAAAACAACAACAACAAAAAAAAACACCACAACCCTTTCAATACCAATGTCACTTGGCTTACATTTCCATTATGATTTTGATTTTCAAGACTTACCGTAGGATTTCTTAAATTGGTTCTTGGCTTTCTAGAAATAAATGGGAAGAATTACATGCAGGAATGGGAAGTCTTACTATAAATTCCTTTTATACTGCTTTGATTGGGAGAATCAGGGAGAGAAATATTAATGCGTAAATTTTTCATTAATTTTTTTTTCTTCAAGGGCTTCTGGTGGCCTATTGTCGAAGATTTGATGTTCAAACACGTTCATCTTCTGTATACTACATTTCCTGCACAATAGGTAAATCGTGGTATTTCAGGAATGTTAATTAATCTTCATGCTACCATTTTTTACATAGCAGAACTGGATAGTTTTCTTCGGGTAAAGTTGCAATGTTTTCAAGAATCTCTTTATAATATCTTTTAATGTGTCTCCCCATATTTAAGGTGAGTATTCTTCAGGGTAGTCAGTTGCTTTGAGAAAGCTTGCAAATACAGAATGACCTGTTGTGCCCCTTCAGTTATATTAACATGGAAGATATTACTTAACAAAAAAATGATTCTAGCTTACTGAGTGAATTAATTCAAAAATTCTCCTGTTCTTGATTCTGTGTGCATAAATATCTTTTTATAGCTTATGCCATTGGTATGGTGCTGACTTTCATTGTTTTGGCATTAATGAAGATGGGACAACCTGCCCTTCTCTACCTTGTACCGTGTACACTTATTACTAGCTCACTTGTTGCTTGGAGGCGCAAAGAGATGAAGAAGTTTTGGAAAGGAAGCAGTTACCAGGTAAGCTGGAGGTCTCGAGTATTTTGTTGTTTATTCCTTTGAGTATACGCTTTTCTAGGTACTTGGTAATAATATATCACCCACAATCGATTTTTTTGCTAGTCTTCATGGTATCCTCTGGAACTAATAGGGAAAAATAGTCTTTACTCTTAGGAAATCTTAGTCTAGTAGTTGACATGACAGAAGAAAGGTTAAGGGGGATCTACTTTGGTACTCATGGGGAAAAGTTACTTGTTCTATTTTATTTTCTTTGATATGTTTTTTCATGTTTTAATATTCCTCAACTATCATCTTGATGTGGTATAACATGAGTCGCTGAATTAAGCATTCAGATTCCAATCTGCACTACTCCTGTATTAAGAGACAGTCAAAGTTGACGATCAGCTAGAATTTTAGAAACTTTCCATGCATCGCTGGTGTCCTGCACTGCCAGGATGATATAGACCATTCAGCATCAAGGAGCTGGTTGGGTATATAACTGGTTTCTGTCACAGCACACTGTGTGCACACTGCCTTGGGTATTCTGCATTTCCCCTTTGGTTCTCTCTAATGTTGCCCAGGAACTGCAGTACTGAAATCCTACCTGCTGTCTGCCTCTGCCTGTTGACCTGTGCACATTCCCCCTGATTTGACTTGCTGTAGCAACTGAGTGTGCCAGTAGCACTTTGAACTGGCATTTATTGTAACACAGACCAGTCTCGAGATTACTCTAAATGTTCTTTGAGACCTGAAGCCCAATACTGTTGGAATTTAGAAAATTATCACGCGTGTCTAGGCTGTGTTTAACTTGGCTCAGAGAATGGATAGGCTGTTGCAGAGGGAGGTGGGTGGTGTGAAGTTAATGGTGGAATGGAGCAGTCTCTTGCTTTTTCAGCTTCTGGATTGCAAGGTTTAAGTGGATCAATGGAAGTCAAGGTGGTGGTAATTCTTGTAAAACTGCAGGCACGCAGCTCCTATAGTATTAGCAGCTAAACACTACCTTTTGTTGATCTACCAAATGTTCCATACCTGCTTCAGCTGGAGGTTGGCTAGGCCAGAAATTACTCAGGAGACCTTCAGCTTTAACTAGATATCCTGTCTTTTTGCCTACAAAAACAACTCTTCTCCTTTCATAGGGCCAATGAACAGAAATGTTTCTCTGTAGGTCAGAATGAATTTGGCTTATAAATTGGTATATTTGTAAATAAATTGGTGACTCCTATTCTAAAATAAAGTGTTACGTGTATAAAGCCCGGTATCTCTGGGTGTGTTGGGGGTTGGGGAGAAGGTCTGCAGTTTATTTTCCTCGCTTGAGTTCCGAGTAAGATTGGCCTAAGTAAATCTGGCATCTTTCTTTAGCAACAAAATTTTTTTTGTGCTTCTCACAGCAAAACTCATACTTGGAAGAATTATGTTGCCATAGTAGTTATTTCATGTCCTTTCAAATGGTTTCTTGAAGGATTAAAACTGTTCTGAACTCCAGCTTGCACTGAGGTCAGATGACTTCATTTCTGGCACAATTTAAAATGTTGTTTTCCACCCCGACTCCACCACCCCTCTGTTAGACTTGTGTGTGACTGAACACCTCTGCATAACCTGACTAACTCTTACTTTTCTGTTAACTTTCTGAAGCATATATTCTCTAATATTTTCTTTTCCAGACTGTTACTCAAGCTGCACTTTCAGAATGCTGTAGTATTGATCTTTCTTATATGTTGTCCTCCTCACAAACCTGTACTTTGAACGGTTCTTATTGAACGTGTGAACAAACATGCCAAAAAACCCTCCAACCCCACACAACCCCGGGGTTGAAATCTCCAGCTTTCATTGCTCATTTTGAGGAGCAAAGATATAGAAAGGTGACAGAAGCCTTCTTCCTTTCTTTCTTCCTTTCTTTCTTCCTTTCTTTCTTCCTTTCTTTCTTCCTTTCTTTCTTCCTTTCTTTCTT